>PNEQ01067274.1:27520-98985 GCA_003012365.1 Medauroidea extradentata | reverse complement strand
GTAATTAACGAAATTCAGGTTAATTGACGTTTAATAGAAACAATACAATTTATTGTTTTGAAAAAATTAGCTATCACGGTAAAAGCCGTTTTAAACAAAACTATTAAAATATATATGATATGTACTCTCATTTAAACTTAAAAAAAAAGTTATCGCAAAATTATTAGAAACAGGGGTGCATGGCCTTAACTTTTCCGGTCCTCGGCAATGCTCGGGTACATTCGGTCATCCTCGGCGATTGAGACAGACATCATACCCCTCCTTATCAAGGTATTTTGTAACAGTTAATAAACGCAAGTTCAAAGTGTCGAAGGAATGATTGTAACGTTAGGAAACTAAATTAAGATTGTACGTACCTACCTCCCTAATTGCTCTTCAAATGCGTTGCAACCAGTAACGATTATTCTATTTTGACGAAATTATTTTACGCGCATTAAGTTGTGTGTCTACGAAAAGAACATACATTTCAAACTGTGTCCCTATAGTTTTAAAAATTCGGCACGTTAATTAGAACTATCATTTTGTGCCCCTCAAATTTGTCAAAAATGGGTTTTCCAGACTGCCGTACATACTTAAATAACAACCGAATTCGAAAAACACTACTATAGAAACAAGCGTTAGACTTAGAACTGTGCTGTCAACAAATAAAATAATGTCACCGCTTAAAGCCCCATAGGAAAAAGGACAATACTAAATCACTGCTAGGCAGCTGATTGGCTTGCATGGATAGGCGATGATGCATTTCATACGTCGGTAAACGGACACCTTACTACTCCTGCCTCACGCACACAAACGCTGCTTATCTACACTCTAAAAAAAGTTTGTTAATTTACCGGACGTGCGTATAGGAGCGCTAAGCAAGTGGGTATTGTAGAATAGTTTCCCAGACATCCATGGTAGCACTCCTAAACCTTTTATAAAACAGTCAAATGTATACTGAAGTTACCAGACTTGTATTGTAACAACTGCAAAAGCTTGCATATTTACAAGACGGAAGTATGGTAACTGTCCCGTACTGCGACTGGGATAATAACTTCCCAAACATTTTAGGAAGTTTTTTTTCAGTGTAGGGAGGCCTCTTAAGACTAGAGCCAAGAGAATTTCGCTTATTTATCTGGCAGCAGCTTAGACTTCTCAGTCCTACACACCACCCACTGACCAAAGTCGAGTAATCATTGGCTTCTAACCGTGCGAGCGAGTATCACATGTTGTCATCACGAATTATTTTCTTATTTATTACTGGCATGCAGTCGTTAAAGGTGTGTCAAAACAGCTGTCGTCCAATCACAGAAGCGAAAGTGGAGTATACAGTCTTGACGTTCAGCGTGATATAAAATCAATACGCCAAGAACTTGTGGTTTCTACTTAAGGGTATTCAAGTGTAAAGATTCATAATTTTATATTTGTACGCCAGAGTGTTAGATTTACAGACATTACTTGTGACCACATTTCCCATTTGTGAACATTTTTAGCTCTCATACGTCTCTCCCATAGCGGCATTCAGAAGTCAAAATTTGCAAAATGACGGGAACACATAAATAACAAAACAACTGACTTCCTAGAACGAAATAATTTACACTGAAATCAGATATAATGCGTAATATGCTACAAGATTTAAAAACACACATTGACATTCCTTTGCAATTTTTTAAACATTGCCACAAGTAAAGAAAATGGTCGCTACTTTTAGATTTGTTTTTAAGAAAAATTCAAAGAAATTTCATTGTTTGTTTTTGTATCCCTCAGCATATGGCCCATAATATATAATTTCACTGTTAGTTATTTTATTTGATTAAGTCAGTTAGTTTGTGTTATTTATATGTTCCCGTAAGTCACAAATTTTGAGTTTGACATATTGCTGTGGGATGACTATGAGAGATAAAAAATTGTTATAAGTGGAAAATATAGTTACAAGCAACGTATATAAAATTAACACTATCGTACAAAAACAAATTCGTGTAGTTTCACCACGCGAACGCCCTTAACGCTCTATCGCCGAGGATAAACGAATGATGCCGAGCATTTCCGAAGAACGGTTAAGTCAACACTACATATACGCTCAAGAGTAGCCTCCCAAGGCCGCAGCATAGGACGGGGAGGCATGTACAAAAGCGAAATAGCTTGATTCCTGACACGGACATTTTATTCGATTGGCTACCGGAAGACCAACGTTATTTTGTGACAGCAGGGGTGACATTGTGCCACTTAATATTTAATATTTTCAGGTGGTTTGAGTAATAAACAAGTATCTCAATTTTAATACTTAAAAGAGAACGTTTGGTCAAGCTTTAAAAATCGTGTGATTTTCACTAAACGGACCCAAAATAAACATTCTAAGTTGCACAAAGTCACTCCCTGACTGCAAAAATGTAACTCCGGTTTACGACACTGATTTTTGTGGAACGTTCCCAATTGACCCATATGGGCGTGATTACGAACTTACCGTATTTCCATATGTTAGCGAGAACGATATCACATCGAAACAGCAAGTTAATAATCTCATTCCTGGTTAAAAGCAAAGTTTATCAAACTATTCCGATCGGATAGTAACGATGAACTGCGATAACGATCTATTCTAACCGATTTTGAGTTGTTCCCTGGCCCTCCTGTATTATCCTTGCCTATGGAACTTCAGATGTGGAGAGTGTGGTTTAAAGTCAAACGCATGTGTCTATATATATATATATATATATATATATATATATATATATATATATATATATATATATATATATATATATATATATATTTTTTTTTTTTTTTTTTCGAATTCTGCAGGAATTTATTTCACTTTGGTCTGTCTGAAAAGGAAAGGAGGGGGACAGGTTTTAGCCAATTTGAGAAGCTTTAAACTCGTGTCAAATTTTCAAACTTATAGTGACATAATTAAAAGTATGTCTATTTATACTTTCAAGTTAAATGCACGTTGAGAATTACCGTCGATAAGAAATAATAGCAACAGTATTCAGGGATATGTAGGAAGACCCATAAATGATGATTTAAGAAGACCCCTAAAATGCTATTCGTGTGTAAAATAAAGTAATAGTTATATTGAACACTAATCAAATATTAAAAGCACATTGTTCTTTCAAAACTTTGCATTAATTTTGATGACATAAAAAGAGAACATATCATCTGTTACGCTGTAAGAGTAATGTCTCAACTATAAATAATCAAACTAGTTCATTACCCTTGATCGGATTTTCATTAGTTGCCTTTTTGTTCGAAACGAAATGTTTGCCCGATCGCACCCACGGGCTTGTATAATGGTTTACTCCAGCTAGCATATCGTCTTTAGTGTTGTCATGAGAGGGAAAATATGCGGGAAATGTTGGCCAACATGCCATCCTGAAGAATGCTTTTATCTTTGGTCCTGTTCTTTTCCCACGCATTCCTTCAGCGCAACATCTTGCGTTCCCGAATTTACGGCGTCGAAAACAATAACAAAGTGATGCATTAGTGTAACTTAGTAACAAAAAATTAGAATTATGGAGTATAATAGCATTTCTTAAGTCGTTCCGAAACACAGCGGTATAATAAATGTATGTTTTTCGATGCATCCATTCCAGTTTTTAAGATGGTATGAGAAATATTTAAAGCTGAAAGAAGTAAAATAAAATAGCAAGTTATTTTTTTTTAATGAATGCAGAAAAGCTTAACAAAATGATCAAAATAATCTTCGCGAACTTTATGTAAAGACATTTTGTCAGAGTTACGCGTTTAACGTAGGATTGTAATTATTTTTTTTTTTAATTATTACAACTGGCTTCGAGAAACCTGCCATTTTACACTAATGTACTGTATATGTGTGGGTTAATAATAATCGGAAAGTAAAGGTGTAGGATTAAATTATAATAATTCATCAGTAAATCCGTGAGGCGCAACGATGAAACGTTGGAATTGCATTCGGGTGGGTCCGGGTTTGATTTCTCCGGCTATACTGATTTCGGTTTTACGTGGCTTCGGGCTTCCTGATATCGCTCGAGACTTACGCTGGTATTATTCCATAACAAGGGCCAATGGCAGATTTCCTCCCAAGTTCGTGTCCTTGTGTGTAACCGTCTCTATTGACCTCGCTGTCGACGAGACATAGAAACCAATATCAATGAAACTTGTAATAAATAAATTCCCTTTTAACACGTTTACTACATTCTACACTTACATGAACGTAATACCTACGTTACGCATAACGTGGACGCCAATATCTTACGTCAAACTAATCAGAATTATTTAAATACATATCGTGTAAAATATAATTGGAGATCATAAACCCCGCATGCATAAAATTATAGAAAACAGTAAATTTCTTGGGTCACCAAAGAAGTATCATGAAATATTTTAGTAATGCGTACCCTAGATAATTTGTAATATTGCTTCAAATTTCGCAATATATTTAAAATTAAATATAATCTGACAGCGTGTCCTTCTGTAGGGGCGTCACTTAATTGACTGCGCCAATTAGGAAATGGATACTGCGACACCACAAGTCTATGATTAGAAGGGTGAACCCCAAAACGGTGAGAGTTATTAAAACATCCAATCATTGACCGTGAATCAGAGCTGCAGGTATTCACGTAAAGCAAATACTAGAGCCACGAATTTGCCGCGAAAATAATTTTGCATCACTTTGTTTCGATGCCTTACGTGCATATAGGCAGCTCTGCTTCACGGATATTGGCAGTGTGTCTTTATCCCGAAACGTCTCCCATTTGACTGTTCAAAGGGGATAAGAGAATTGTGACATAATACGTATGTGAGTTACCAGTAGAACCCCGAAGACAAGTGAAAGTCGAAATATCCAATCACTGGCCATGATGCAGAGGATCAAATGTGCACATAAGACACTGAAACCAATTGGTGCCATAAAATCGTGGCTCTAGCAATGACACTTGTTGGCGCAAAAAATCTTTATGCAAAAACTTTCGGCCCCTCGCCATCTGGTTGTACATCTGGTATACCTGTAACCCAGGCAGGAACACGAAAGAAGGTATTGCCACATCAATAGAGGCAATGAATTTTGGTGAAAAGAATTATGCAACATTTTGTATCGGTGCCTCACGTTCACATCTGCAGACCTGCTTCATGGTCAGTGATTGGCTGTTTTTAAACTCTCAACATATCTGGGATCTACCCGCAAATTACAGGCGGGTGGTGTTGCAGTGACGTTGTTCTCATTGACACAGTCAAATGGGTGACGCCTCTACAAGAATGTACTGCCAATAACTACGTACCAGAGCTGCAGATGTGAACGTGAGCCATTGAAACAAAATTTTGCTTCATTGTTTTCACCAAAAAGCATTGCCTCTATACACATCAGTGTTCTTTGGGATCAAGGTGCTGGTGTGGTATCACAATTATGTAGTTATTGTACTGCGACTATGGGCACGAACATTGTGTGTGTTCAGGTACCTGCAGGCTGAATTCCGAAGACTTCCTTACACTCGAGTCTCGTTTAAATAGGGACCGTGGTTGGCGAAATGGCTGAGGCGCTATCCTTCCAACAAGGCAGCTGATCAGGAGCCGATTCTCGGCGGGGTCGGAGAGGATCTTCCCATGTGTGAATCGTGTCGCACGACGCAGTTGGTCGACGAGTTTTATCTGGGATCTCCAGTTTCTTCCCGCCCTCTTCATTTAGGTTCTGTTCCATACCCTGTTTAACTTCAGGTTTATATTTATTCATCGTTTGCTGCGATTTTGAACAAGCGAGTTTCATCTCTTTCCAGAGAACATATGAATCGTTCCTTTGCTATCTCGCAAGTTTGGAATTTCTCATGTATCCCGCAGGACGTGTCTTAAAAACCCGTGCCCCCCTTGGAGCAGAAATTGTAACTTGCAAGTCTACCTTGTCTCAAATTTATTCGCGAATTTTAACAGTCCGTAATTATGACCACGCTTATTCAACTGGCTATTTAAATGTTTTGTATCTCAATGCTTGGGGTGCTAATTGAAGAAAATTCGCAGGAACCACTTAGTTTCAAACGCGAAGACATAAAAACAACGTATTTGACATCCGTCTGCTTCCCATGCGTTGGTTCGCTTATAAAGAGTCAGCCTATTGAGAACGCAGTAAATTTGGGACTTTTTTTTTATCAATTGACCACACTGCTTGGCGGTATGAGAGTTGAACTACGGCTTTCGTTTGGAAAGGTGCGAGCCAGTCTCTCGATTTATCGTTTTACGGTAGCCGGGCGGTAAGTCCATCTTGCGGTTTTATTCGCTGTGGAAGGCCACGTTGCCACGTTGCGAGGTTTTTAACTGCGCTCGCCACCGACGCAAATTATTACTTTGTGCTCTTAGCTCCCGCATCTTTGCCCGGACAGCTTTATTGGCGAGCCATAAACAAGGACTGTGGGGAGGCGGCGTGGAAGGCACCGTGAGAGGAACATAACATACACGCTGAAGACTACTCCGTGAAGACTTTTAACTTTTTACAGTTTATGTATATTATCTACTCAGGTTTTGTTTTGTATTTAGGAAGTTTAACAGTTATCTAGATTATGATTATCACCAGGGGCACAACAACTCAAATTCCCAATGAGGGGAAGAGAGTGACAAACTTAAAAATTCCTGTTCTAGTATCCATCATGAAGGCGGTACTACAGTCACCATCTTGGATAATATAGATTTGCTTTCATGAAATGACTTTAAATTACATACTATATCACTAAACTAAATTACATGTAGACTGTTAAAACGCTTTCATTACCGCAGTAAAATTTTTGCATAAAAATGAGCCACTGCGAAGTTACTTCGGGGCAAAGAAATGTTTTTAAAATTACTGTAATTGTAACAAAATAGTGTTATTGTTTCGAAAATTTATTGTAGTCTTTGAGGTGAAGATAGTTGAGGAATTTTTAACATAAGCTTATATTAAAAAAAAAAAAACATTATCTTTGCTACAATGAAGCTTATATTATTTTCAAAGAAAATATTTTTTTTTTTCATAGACAGAACATGACACAAAACAAAAGTTTTACACATTTTCTTTGCTATATCTAGGACCTGAAAAATTTGCATTTTCTTTTGTGTCGCCTTCTTAATTGGACCTTGACATATTTCACACTTCATGGAGGTCGTTAAACCAATAATAAAGTAGCAACTTAATGTACGTACAATTGCGCAGTATTACTGTGTCGTCCAACAGCAATATGAGAAGCTGTTGTCTCCTCCAGTAAACATATATTCTTGGAGACTAGCATACAGGTCAGCGAACCCTCGAATTTTTCTGGTCTCTAGCTATAAGGCATGATTCATTTACCGCAAACTTAATACCTTTGAGCCAAACTTACTTTGTAATGGATCATATTTTAAAACTTTTTGTTGTGGCTACGAAAGTGCTTTTACTGTGTAATATTGCTGTATGTAGATAGGTAGATTGTTTAAGGTTTGGCCCTGCTTCAAGAATCAAGAAGGATGGAGAGGGGGGGGGGCAATTTACAATTGCCTCCTGTTGCGCCCCTGATTAATACTCAGTGATTATCACTCCCTGTTTTCTGCTAATAAAGCCATTGAGCCATGGGAATATACAAAATTCGCGTTACTTTCTGACTGCAAGCTGTTACATGTTCGCTCGAAGTCTCTCATCAGCCGACAATATTATGGCTTGCCCCAGAAATCGCATCTAGCCAATAGTTAACAAGTCACCGTTAGAGTGACTAATGGATTTACTCACGTAACCTTCATCACAAAGAGGTTTGTGTCCAATGAGCTCACAGACTGTACTAGGGTAAGGTGCTGACGTCTTGCTTACCATAAAATTAATGCCTCTATCCATTAAAAGAGCTGTGAAAATTTCTCATTATTTGCTGACGCAGTGTAAAAAATTGTGTTAAAATTTATCACAAATAGGTATTTTAATTTTTTTCATATAAAAGTTGTTTGGTAAATATAGGTACAAACGAAAGGGGTGTGTCGAGGACGATGAAACGAGCAAATACTGCTAATAAACGTAGGTCTAGAAACCAATGGTTTTCCCAGTATGACACGATACTAGAGGCAATGATTTTTGTTGAAATAATTATGCAACATGTTGTTTCAATGCCTCACGTTCACATCTGCAGCTCTGGTAGGTAGTTATTGTCAGCGTACATTCTTGTAGAGGCGTCACTCATTTGACTGTGCCAGTGAGAATAACATCCCTGGGACACCAGCCGTCTGTGATTTGCGGGTAGATCCCAGATATGTTGAGAGTTAAACCCGCCAATCACTGACCACGAGGCAGAACTGCAGTTGTATACACGAGGCAATGAAACAAAATGTTGCATAATTCTTTTCACCAAAAATCATTGCCCCTACACATTACATGTTACGACAGGAACGCTATAATACCGGCGTTTCCGAGGACCAAAACGTTAAAATGGCGCACTTGTGGACGAAGACATTACATCAAGTGTTCGAAACGGGTGCCGCTCATGTGAAGGCAGGCTTCAGCACGTCTTCGCGTCGATGCCAGTACAGGTTCAAAAATTCCAGGTGTGTTCCGAATGCATTGGCAACCATCTACAATGCGTTCCTGTAGTTCGCAGCCACACTGCATTTGCTGTTGACTGTGGGAACTGGTGCCTGGTACAGACGGCGGTAACAGTGTTGCAACATTGCCATGTTAGCACGTGTCCATGCATCGTAATGGGAAAACCGTCGTTTTCTGGACCTATGTTTACTGGCATTATTTGTTTGTTTCATCTTTCTCGACACATCCATTTCGTCTGTACCTAAAATTACCAATTAGCCTGTATTTTAGGAAACATTCAAATGCGTACTGATGTTACCAGACTTTTATAGTAACACTGCTAAACATTTGCTCTGTTTAAATGCTGAAGTATGATAAACAGCATGCATGAGTGAAAACTTCCTATTCTTTTAGGAAATTTTTTTACAGTCCACGCTATCAATGGCAATCGGTGGGTTGTTGCCAAGAAAGAAGGCAATTAACGAAAACTGTGCTGTACTGGAAGAAAAAATCCTTACTTGAGCTAGTTCCCAAAGAATTATATTGAAAATGCACAAAAATCTATTCAAAGTTATGTTCACCTAAGCTCTCTACACCATCTTCTGTATTTTTTGCACATGCTATCTATTCGAGCGTCTGGAATTTCGAGTATTGTTTTCCGGCTCGTCTGTGCTTTTCGCTCTGAGAAGCTACTTGCTTGAATTCTTCATGATCATGGCGTGAGAGTTATTGTAACCTGGTATAAAAATATTAGAATTTTCAGCAGACAGCTATACGGGCCATTTAAATGAGCTGCAGTGTTTTGGGAACTATAATTCTTTGGCGATATTGTTCCGCGTACGCCCACCGCTGTGCCAATACACGAAGATTTAACACACTTCAAACGAGTACGGAATATTACAATAAAGATTCTACACACATTGTAAACTTTTTTCCGAAACCATATAGGTTAACGAAAATCAGCCTGCCGTGCATAAAAATATTCTAATAGGGCAGTCTGACGCAGGAGTGCATTAAACATTGCTACACATTTGCCACCAATATTGTCACAGATTGACGTGGGGCATCAGAAGATGAGTTGAAATTACCGGATTTTTGTATTGTTTTGTTTGTATAGAAACACATATTTGTATCATTATCGCGCTCTAATAAAGTAAATGACCTTGCTGTAAATTCATAAAATATGAAAAATATTGATCACGTATTTACTCATATGTACAGATTACGGTTAGAGATGAAGGTTTAACGCGGGAAAACTTGACTGTTTACTGGGTTTCAACGTACGTTCAACTTACCAGAAGATTACTGGCTTTAGCTTATACGTGGAGCTGTTACCCCATGTGACTGAGCCAATGAGGATCCGGCTGTTGTATTATTTTGATACCTGTTATTAGTCTGCAGGCAACTACGTTGTGTCAGATTAATATCACCCAATCACACATGGTGTAAAAAAAACTGCAGTGTTTTGAAGGTTATGTTTTGCGCCAACATACCCTTGAAAACGCTGTAGTTTCTTACTACAACATGTATTATTGGATGATACACTTATAACACAACATAACTGCCTGCAGACCAACAACAGGCATAAAATATTACGATATCGGGAATTCTGTTGGATCAGTCAAATAGGGTAACAGCTCAAAGTACAAGCTAAAGCCAGTAATCTTCTGGTAAGTTGAACGAGTGCTGAAATCCAGCAAACAGTCAAGTTTTCTCGCGATGAACTATCATCTATAGTCAGTTATTATCTTTAAATTATGAATAATTATGCTCTCGCTTTTTCAGAGTCATATCAGGTAATGCCTACGTAAAAAATTATAACTTAAACCGAAGGAATGGTATGATTCTAAACCGCTGTGATGATATATTTTGTTAGTAACTTCAATGAATATATTGTCATGATTTTCAAAAGGAAAGGTCAACTCTCGTAGCAAGACCCCACCTAAATGTCCCCCAGTTAAAACGCTAGTTAAGTGCTTGACGCATAACGGAATTTGATGCAGCACGTGTATGTGTCGTCCTTATCGTGCCTTCGCTTCTGTGGCACGTAACTCCTAGGATGCGGCGCTGGCCTGAAAATTTCTGTTCTTCGTGTAGTGAGGTGAACTTTGGGTGGGGGAAAAAATGAGTTCAGCCATAGTTTGTGGTGACAAGATTTTTACACAATTTGGTTTCAATGTGTTGTGTGTACAGCATACCTGCACGTCAGTGATTGGCGATTTTATCCCTCACTGCTCACTGGTTTTGCGGTTTTACTCGCAAATCGAAGACATATTGGGCCACAAAACCTTGTTAATAGGAACTCTTGTTTTTCGCGAAAAGAATTTTGCCCCAGTTATTTTCAATGCTTTACGTGCTCATCTGCTATTTTGCTTCATGGTTTTTGGCAGCGTGTCTATGTGAAAAGCTGTATCTCATTTGACTGAGCAAATTATAATATCGTTCTTGCAACATCACGCGTCTGTGATTTCCGGTAGATTTCCGAGGTTCGTGAGAGTTGAAATATCCAATCACTGATCACGAAGCATAACTGCAAATGTGCACGTAAGGCCCCAAAACAAAGTGGGGCAAAATCCTTTTCGCGAAAAACATGGGTCCCTACTTATTATGATTGATGCAGTCAGATGAAAGACGTGTCTGAACAAAGACAGCTGCCAATAACCATGAAGCAGAACTGTCGATGTGCACGTATGGAACTGAAACAAGATGGTGAAAAACTCCTTTCGTGACCAACTCGTTGCCCTAACAATGAGTCAGCGAGCACAGCACAATGCCACACGTGAAGTAATGCAGAAGACTGGTACTTACTCCTCGTTGCTGTTGATATTTCGCAGAAAAAAATCTCGGTGAATCACCGGCTGAATCATCGCCGGAAGACACATGCAAGTGAAAAAAACCCAGAGGCAAAGTCGCGCAAGGTTGCACGGACGTCACTACTGGTCGCGGGGATGGAGCGCTTTCCCACAGGCAGCTTTTACCGTGTCTAGTTTACCTTGACGACGTTCACCGTGAGCTATGGAAGTTGTTCCGTAACCCTACACAAGACGCATCAGTGTACCTCCTCTCATCAGCAGAAGAATCGGTGAGATAATACTAGGAACCGATGCCACCGAACATGTAATTCACATAAATAAGTAAACTCCGCTGTTGAACCAACGATATTTGAATCAATTAAATTCATGAATTAGAGTGAAAGAAGTTGACTGTTTTATAGGCTTCAATATAACCGGCGACTTGAAAAATTAGCGTTTGTTTTGGTCATTAGCTAGAATTCAAACAATTGTATGTTCGGGCCACTTCCTTAACTGGCCATCGAATATCTTAGGACACTCAGCTAATAATAAATTAACATTTAAATGCAGATCCAATCATGTGATATCACTGGGTCAGCGAGCAGCCAATGAGTAATTGTTGTCTGCTTGAGTACACAGATATTTTCGAATACTACCCTACAGGCCAGTGAACACACACATTTTTCAAGTCTCAATAATTATATGTCCAGTGTCTTTACTCGATAACTCTGGTGCGCCGCTAATGGCTATTTGAGATTTGCCTTTAAACAACTACATAACCATCCGCCAATCATACAAGGCCCACGCCGCTCTACACTCTACGCTCAATTACAATGGCAGGAAAAACTCTTGCGATTTTCCGCTATCACTATCGATTTCACTATGGATTTAATTTATGTGGGAAAATTTGACAATTTGTTTAAAATTGTACTTATATATTAAAAATTTCCAGTTTTTTTAATGACAGTTATGATAAAGAAGAAATGTTGCATAGTTAACGGCTTAGTAGGCCTACTGTAATTTGTATTTTTTAGGAAATCACTGACTCGCATTGGTGTACCCATTTTTTTCTCAAAGGGGAGATGTTTTAGGATTCAAAAAAATAAACCATTGCACGTCCAATATGTTTCTGTTAGGCGTATAGTTTATACAGTATAAATTTGCCTGTTTTCGGCATTTCTGAGAAAGATGCGGCAAGCAGCTTCATTGTGGGGACATTCTTGAAAAAAAAAAAAAAAAAAAAAAAAAAACAGAGTCTCTGCAAGTGTTTACAGGCAATCTTCTCAGCAGAGAAATGCTGCAAACAGAAAGACACTTTTCTCAGAAGAACACGTCATATAAACAGAAAATCTTATACTGGTAAGACTATACAAATACAAAACTTTGTATTGGGATGACACTGCAGTATCTAGACATGTATGGAAGCGAAAATGTCATAAATTCCAGAGCTGAAAGTTCTTGCACAATCTATTTTTACCAACCAAACAATGGCATCTACCAGAAATTCGATCCGGGTTCGATCCCCGCTGGGATCTATCAGGATATTTACAAGTGCGAGAAATGGGAGGTCCCCGAAAAAACCAGCCGATCAGAGGTATCGTCCGGCAAGATTCCCACTTGACAAAATCCGAGGGCCGACCACGCCGGGAATCGAGCCCGGATCGCCTTGGTGGGAGACGATTGCTCTATAACCTCTCAATGGAAGCGATATTTGAGCCGACTTTACCCTATGAGCACGTGACATTGACATGTTCGTAGGAAAAAAAAAACATTTTTAGTATTTTTCCTATTACTTAAGACGGAAAATATCTCTTGAGTTTTGTTCCTCATCTCTTGGACACTACTGGTTCAAGAGTCAAGTTGCCCATACCAGTCTGAGGGTTCCTCAGACAACTCATAATTGTATATAGTCATTGATAAACACATTGGAACACATCTTACACTTCGTCAATAGTTACGGAAGGAAAAAAGTGATCCTTCAAAACCACGTGTGAAAGATCCCGAAAACATGGCCAGATCTCTTCAATCACTCAGAAACAGATAAATGATAAGTCTGTTCTACAAGGTAGTTTACTCGACGGCGCCCTTACCAGCATCGCGTCACTCTTATCACTAGAGCAAAGATTTTATGGTGAGAAACTTTTTTACATCATTTCAATCAATGCCTGTGCTTCACGGTTATTGGTCAGCGCGTCTTTGTGAAGTGACGTCTCTCAGTTGGCTGAACCAATCACAGTAAGGTTGCTGCAGCACCTAACGTCTGACATTTACCGGTAGAACCCCAAGACACGTGGGAGTTAAAACATCAAAATTACTGACCATGAAACAGAACTGCAGGTGTGAATGTAAGGCTCTGAAACGTATTGGGTCAAAATTATTTCGCGAAAACTTATTGACCCTACTTACGAGCAAATTTGCAAATGTGCTTCACAGTCAGTGATGGGATGTTTAAACTCTCACGAGTCTTGGGGTTCTACCCGCAAGTAACAGAGTTATGATGTCACAATAACCCTATTCCGACTGATGCAGTCAAATGAGAGGCGTGTCTGAACGCTGCCAATAACCACACAACAGAGCTGCCGATGTGCACACAAGTCAATTGTACAAAAATATTTTTGCATGAAACTCGTGGCTGTGCTTATCCCAGTTACTAAGGAGTGAACCGGGGGAGAGGGTGGTGGTATGACAGCTCTAGGGCGGCGGCTGGGGAAGGCGACCTTCGAGGGGCGACGTGGGACGCCCCTGGGGCAGCTTACACAACTTGCAGTGCGCACACGGCCGGCTGGCTGTAGTTCCCCGGGGCGAGCCTTGACATTGGACAAAGGCAGCGGCCATACTGTTGCCTCCCGTGCCACCTGCTCCGCAAACATACACACATATGTATCTACCCTCGGGACCGTTTCTCCAACAATGCGAGCCGGCAATTATTCCGTCAGAGGTGAAACGTCTCCAACTTTCGGAAGTGCACGTCTTTAGGCATCTTAAATTGCAATGAATAAGGAATGAAAATTTTCACGAGTTTGTTTTTTATTTATTTAGTCGTTTTATGTGCCCTCGAACTGCACTAGGCCTTGGGAATGGTACACGGGTGAAAGTAGAAGGGATCGGCCAGATCCTGATGAAGGAACCATACCAGCATTCACCTGAAGTGATCTCGGAATACCCTGGGAAACCGAAATCAGGACGACCGGAGCCGGCGATCGAACCCAGATCCTCCCGAACACGAGGGCAAGTGTTTTACCACTGCTCTACGACTCTCGGTAGCTCTAGCACGCTCGGTAGAACAAGCTTGATTTCAAAAGCGCAAACGTATCGTTGACGTCTGAGATTTGAACCACATTGTGATGAAGAACTTTGAGCCAATCATAACTTGAGCGAAAACAAGGTTGAAATCTCGTGTTATCAGGTAGTGGGTGAAACTTGCTAGTTACTCAATGGAGCAGTATCCAAGGAACAAATTGTCGGGGCCTGAGTGTACACATGACAATGGATTCTAACATGCAGAACATTGAACTCACAAAATTTTCCAGTCCCTAGCGATGGGGCCCTAACTTTGAGAGCGACGAACATCCAACTTACGATATTTAGAGCTACGACTTTGTAGCGAAAATATTTTTGAATTAGTTGGTTTCAATGCCTTATGAGAACATCTGCAGTTCTGAATCATGGTCAGTGATAGGCAGGGCCCGGTAGTTTTCGCGAAAAAAATTTTGCCCCACTTTGTTTTAGTGTCTTACGTGCACACCTGCAGCTCAACTTCATGATTATTGCAAGAGTGTTTTTATGCAGAGTTATTATTCATTCGACTGTGCCAATCACGGATAACTGCCACACATCACGTCTGTTATTTGCAGGTTTGACCTCCACACGCTGGGTGTTAAGAAATCCAGGGGGCCGATTAAATATCGCCACCTGCTATTTGCACCGACGCAGCGCAACGCAAGTGCAGAGCGTGTAAAATGCTTCTTCTATGGCATTACGTGAGTACATAATAACCAATGAGGCGCAACCAGACGCAACACAGGTGCAAAATTTGCGTTGCGCCTATAAAAAGCGATATTTAATCAACCACCAAGTCACTGACCACAAAGTAGAGATGCAGGTGCGCACGTAAGGCACTGAAACAAAGTGGTGCAAGAATCTTTTCGCGAAAACTACCGGGCCCTAGTGATAGGATGTTTTAACTCTCAATTGTGGCAAATCACGGACGTATGTCACAGTTGCTTCATTCTGACTGATTAAGTAAAATCGACAAGAAGGTAGTGCTAATGTATAAACGCGGCAAGTATATAGGCGCTTTAAACTCAGGGAGATGGTACCTTTAGGCATCTTCTAACTCAGTGTCCCGAGTCTTTTGGCGTCCCTACTTAAGGCTGGGCGAGAACTATTCACCCTAATATTAGTTCCGTCTGTGTTGATGTAGCGCTTATCGAAGGCTGCCGACAATGCTACTTTAGATACACGTTTGGTGTAGACAACGTGATCGTGTGACCGGAAATTATATTGGGTTCGCCAGACCCGTGAATTTTGCATTAGGCATTCCAGATAATCCTTGAACGTGAGTTTGTTCAGCACGTTACCCTCCACGCCTTTAGCTTTACGCATACATTTCCAGTCCTGTAGGGCGTAAGCATAAAGTTTAGGGCTTAAACCTACGAAGGTGGTGATGATGTTGCCACCACATTCGTCGTTCATAACGCCTGAAACTTTCAAGTTAACAGTAAGTGTCCATATATCTGTCCAAAAATACTTCAGTTGTATGGCATTGTTTGTGTTGGTGGCACGACACTGGCTGAAGCCCCCTGGAGTGACCGCACGGTAAATGTGTAGTTCTCTTCTCAGCGCTGAAGAAGTGAGCCAGCTGACAACACTTACTGACTCACCACATCGCCTCACTTCCGCCGACAAGGAGCCATTGCAGCTGGTTCCTGCCACCATCCCCTTTCTTCCTCACCTACCTACTTAACCAGTCATTCGACTAGTCCATAAAGGCCATGCTATAATTTAAATAACCCATAGTGTTGATTAGAGATGATGGTATATCGCGAAAATGTTTTGTGCCAATATACCCTTGAAAACACTATAGCTTCTTGCAACATGTATGATTCGGTGTTATACGCCTGACACAATGTAGTTGTCATCAGACCAATAACAGGCGTCAAGCATTACAATATCGGGACTTTATTGGTTCAGTCAAATACGGTAACAGCTCCAGGTACAAGCTAAAGTCTGTAATATTCTGGTAAGCTGAAAGTGTGTTGAAATCCAACAATCAGTCAGGTTTTCTCACGATAAACCAACATCTCTAACCGTTATTTCTTGTGAGGGTACAACCGGCCCTAACATTGAAACGTGCCACACACTGTCTCGTGTCAAGAACTCTATCTCGCGTTACGTGAAAGGTATAGTTGAGGCGCGCGTGCCAAGGCCAATACGGCTTACGTGTGCTCCTTTCCTGTAACGTGCTAATTGTTCGGAATGTCCGTTTGACTTGCTTTCCTTTAAAGACATCCTGTCTCACGGGACCCGTCGGGCAAGTCACATTAGCATCACAATAGCCGCGATTATTACCTGCGTTTCCAGGTAGAAGAGGAACAGTAAGAGCTACTACACGTTATTCTTTTGATGTTCTTTTGAGGAGTGGGTCATGACGCAATAACTTACCAACATATACTCTGTTATGCCTACGCTACATTCGTAATAACATGGTAACAGCAAGCATATATCACATCACACAAATAGCATATAACACCGTGCTACAATCGAGCACAACATAGAAGTGTCCAAATTATTTGAGATGCTATATACCGTATTAAATTGCTTCATTCTCCGCTTTAGCAACAAAATAAAATCAAACATCTGTTTTTGCACTTCGTGCGTAAATGATTAAAATAAATAATAACTTTTACACAACTTCATAAATATTTAAATACACTAGCTTGGTATCCGCACTGCTTCTTGATTGGCTGTCTGAACTGATTTTTGTGCTGTTGCCGATGTAGTCTATGCCTTAAAATCTTAAAGGTAAAGAACTTAAAACCATTGCATGCGAAGCATAAAGCCACGGATAGAGACGAGCAAACTGAAAGCAGACTAGATTCCAAACGACCGTAGTCTCGTCGGACGTCTCTCTTTGGCTGACAATGTCGTGGTTTTCTGACGAGAATGTTTCTGTCCAATAGTAGGTATATAGGCTAAGTTCCACAGTAGAGTGACCAATCACCTGTAAATCGGTCACAGAAGTAACTGACATCACATAGACGATCCTGGCCAATGGAACCACAGATTTTGCTCTGGTGTGTATAGGTCCGTGCAGCCTGGATTGTCACCAATTATGCAGGTTCCTCGCCATAGAGTTCAAATACAAAATAAATTCTTAAGGTGGAGAGTTAAATGCTAAAATTTATTTATCAATTTTCTACAATGACTTCTGTTTTAAAATATTTTTGGTCAATGTGGCAATGTTGAGGCATAGAATATATTAGTGATGAATAGAGACCCGGATATTTCACGAGATCATTTGAGAAGACGTTAGATTTCCCACTCCAGTGCAAATTAATTGCTTTTGGGATTGGGTCACAGTTAATGACACTTTTCCATGAAGACTGTGAACTAATAGCAGACCTACATGAAAACACTCACTGACTCCCGTGCTACCTTGTCACATGTACAGTACAACTGGCTACTCATTGGAGCAGCATAGAATGAACTATTAGCTGAGGACGGAGTGTACACAGAACTGTGGAGTCCAGCCGGCTGGTTGTTAAACCAGGGAAATTTCCGGGTCT
This sequence comes from Medauroidea extradentata, assembly GCA_003012365.1. Classification (NCBI taxonomy): domain Eukaryota; kingdom Metazoa; phylum Arthropoda; class Insecta; order Phasmatodea; family Phasmatidae; genus Medauroidea; species Medauroidea extradentata. Next base: position 80,956 of record PNEQ01067274.1, on the reverse strand, counting down.
CTAGTGATGAATTTTGGAGGACATAATAGTGTTATGTATTCATACATATATATTGGACATGTAATCAGTCTTTAATGTTAACCCATAATTCCCTTGTAATGATTGTACATGACAAATGAATGAACGACTCAGTTATTATTTATGTCAAACAGTTTATCAAGAATATATCCTATCTATTTTCAAAGATAAAACTTTGGTAAAACAATTTGAATAAATGTTATGGCTCTAAAACTGAAAATAGAATTAAATTATCTAAGAATCCCCCTAAAGGAATTATATTTTAAATGAGACTATTTCAGAGCAACCAAATTAGTCACTGAACAAACTAGTGTGTAATATTTATTCCTAAATACATTTCAATGTTCGATCAACTAACATCCAAAACTGTACCTACCCACAGAACTAACACCTGTAACATTTATTACGCATTCCTGAAGATTCAAAATCCTCGTACGATGTCATTTACCCCAAGTTAGCAGCAGAATCCAGAACAGCTCATTTTTTCAACAACACAAATGAAATGCTATATCTGATAACAGTATATTGAACTGAAATATGTTTAAAGAGAACACTACAAACAGTAAAAATCCACAAGTATTTTACATTTTTTTCTTCCAGCCTCGTGAATTCTTACCACTATTGATATACGAGGTTTTGAATCTTCACCGACGATTTTTTTTTATTTCACAGAGATAGTTTTTGTACAAACGTTGCACAGCATGACACCTTCTGGTGTATTAATTATTTGGGAGGGCTTCATTTCTCTTTCTGACTCTGAAAAAGGGTCTGATTTTTAAAGGGTGGTGAACTCTGACATATGTTCTAAAGCCTGTGCTTAGCCCTTTGTTGGGAGTCTCTTTTGAATATAAAACCTAAGGGGGCGGGGAGTGGGGAGGAAGTAGGGGGGGGGGGCATACCGGAAATAGCGTGCGCGCGACCAACAGGTGCATTGAGCAATCTCCCATACCTTCGCCGTCAATATCCATATGTTTCAGCAGCGAACAGAAAGACTCATGCCAGGGATGGGAAACATGGGTGATTACAGGGTAATAGGGGTGAATGTGGGTCAGAGAAGAACACAGCACTCACACAGCCGGTGGATGTAATTAAACGTGAAGTGCCGTTTGCAGCTGCACAGTATAGTACACCCAAATAAATCCAGATCCCATGTTTACATGTGGTTCGTTATACTTATGGTTAGAGATGATGGTTTATCGCGGGAAAACTTGACTGTTTGCTGGATTTCAACACACGTTCAGCTTCCAGAAAATAACTGGCTATAGCTTCTACTTGGAGGTGTTTCCCTATTTGACTGAGCCAATAAGAATTCATAAATTGTAATATTTGGTGAATGTTATTGGTAAGCAGACAGCTACGCTGTGTCAAAAGTATTTCACTGAATTATACATGTCCAAACAAACCACATTGTTTTCAAGGGTATGTTTGTACAAAACATACCCTTGTTTATACATGATTGGGTGATATACGTCTGACACAACGTGTGGCCTACAGACTAATAACAGGCATCAAATATTACGAAAGCTCAGGCAAATAGGGCAACAGCTTCACGTACACGAGAAAGCCAGTAATTATCTAATAAGCTGAACGTGTGTTGAAATCCAGCAAACAATCAATTTATCATGCGATAAACCATCATCTCTACTTATCGCCAATAAATTTACCGGCATTGGCTGTACAGCAATTTATCTGAAACATAGTACAAAATACTGCTGGTAAAAATGTGTTGCAGTACACGATTTTTTTAAACTGAAGAGTTTTATTGGATTAACGTCATTGCTAGCAAATTTTAAGTCGTAGGACATCTACAGGCTGATAGCATAACTATGTTCGTGAATGTGAGCAAAATAAAAACGAGGAAACAAACCAGAAATCCGGAAATGGCTGTAGCCAACAAACGTACAAATAATTCCGAAATAGGAATATTGTCAGTACATAAATAATAATAAAAAAAATTGGCCGAGCTAATAGTAGGTACCATTCCTAAGATCCTCGATTTTAAAGGTGTTAGTCGAAGCCTACTGGAGTTCCTCAAATTATTTGTGACGCTGAAGATGGTAACAGATACTAGTTCCCGAAATTACTTTTTAATGCATCTTGTTTAGACATGGTACGTTCGATTTTTCCTTTTTCGTTTTAGGGGTCGCGGTGGCCAAATGGTTAGACCACTCGCCTCCCACCAAGGCGATCCGGGCTCAAATCCCGGCGGGGTCAGTCCCCGGATTTTCGCACGTGGGAATCGTGCAGGACGATGCCGTTGGTCGGTGGGTTTTCTCGGGATCTCCCGATTTCCCCCGTCCTTCATTCGGGCACACCTCCATACTCACCTCATGTCACATTAGCGCTCACCGGCGCTTAAGGGCGTTCAAGTGAGGAAAAATTAATAATTTTATATTTGTATGAAATAGTGTTAGTTTTGTACACATTACTTAAGAGTACATTAACCTATAACGAAAAAAAAAAATAGCTCAGCCAGTTTTCCCGTAATGTCACTTCAAAGTCAAAATTTGCATATTTTTATTTCATGCAAAACTTGAAAACCAGTAAATATAATGAAATGGAAAAAATCTCATCAAAACTACACGTCACCATCTATGGCATGAAGCATATACAAACCCATTAAAAATATTTTTGTGTTTAAAATAAATTTATAAAAGGACCAAAAAATTTCAAATTTTGAAATTTTTTATTTAACAAATACATTTTTTGTAACGGGTTTTATATGCTACAAGCCATAGACAGTTACACGTAGTTTTGATGTGATTTTTTTCCATTTCATTATGTTAACTGTTTTTCAAATTTTGTATGAAGTAAAAATATGCAAATTTTGACTTTGAAATGCCTTTACGGGAAAACTAGATGAGCTAATTTTTTTCCGTTAGAAGTATGTGTACTCTGAAGTAATGTGTACAAAACTAACGCTATTTCATACAAACATAAAATTATGTTTTTTCCCCACTTGAACAACCTTAAGACCTAGATGTGAAGCGCTGATTAAAATACCTCACTCCCTGTCTTTTCAATTTGTTTTGTTTCAATTTGACTCCGTCTATTAATTTTGTTTCGGAGTTGTTTATATGTTATGACTTCCCTGACTTGATATTTTTTCTTTTCGTTTTTAACTTTAATTTGTCACAAACCCTCACTGCAAAATTAATGTTAAGATCACAAATGATAGTTCAGGAAAGCAACGTAAACACCGTTCCACATAACTTCAGTAAAAATTCTGGTAGTTCCGAGGACACTTGCGGTTAACATAATGTCATGTCTGTCACAATGAAAGAAACGATTGGCACGATGCATTAAAAAAACCAAATCCACAAACAAATAATGTTCAGTAGAAGGAAAAAATCCAAAAAGAATAAGAACTACTGTGATCAGCTGACCTCTATTGCTGCAACAAAATAGGAATTGTGGTGTTCTTCACATCATTCAACGAAACACAAGTCGTACTAGAATTTGCAGTAAATATTCAATTTAGGTAAAAGTGTGGACTTGGGTAGCTTTTGTAATCACCGTTTCAATTTACTCTTCGTATGGTTCAGTGAAATACTGTGGACTACGCTATCGCACCATGCCACAGAATATTTATGAATACAGAAGTGAGATAGCTGGTGGGACGGCAAAATCAGTCACACACACCAGCAAAATGGCTTCGCTGGTCAGCAACATGGCGTAAACGCCTACCGCCAATCAACGTAAGGCGGCTGCCCTGCTAGTCGACAGCCAGTCCAATAGGAAATCTGCCACAATAAGCAGGAGCCAAACACACACGGGACTGGTATCAACAACCTCGGGCAGCCAGTAACCGGCGAAGTTCGTCTGTATCAACTGAGCCGCCATATAATTTCACGTCTGTATTACTATTTAGTCTATGTCCGTGTTGTGTCGTCTCAAAAATCCTAGAGTGAAACAAGAAAAACAGTGCAGGAAAAAAAAAAGGAAGAAGCAAGTTGGTTGTAGTTGACACATACATAAACGATCGAACCAAAATATTCTAAGAATAATATGTAGGGACCCTTGTTTTTCGCGTGCAGATCTGTAGTTCTGCTTCGTAGTTAGTGATTGGATATTTTTATCTGTCACGAGCCTTCGGGTTCTACCGGCAAATCACATACGTGCGGTGTTATAGGAACGTGGCTGTAATTGGCTCAGTCAAATGAGATAATACTCTTCACATAGCCCCGCTGCCAATAACCGTGGAGCAGTATTGCAGATGTGCACGTAAGGCTCTGAAACAAACTGGGGCAAAATTCTTTTTTCGCAAAAACAGGGGTCCCTAATAACATGTATCAAACCACAGAATATACAAATAAACAAAAAAAAATTAAAACTAAAAAAAATAATAATAAAGTATAGAATCGTGAACAGTATAGCCTACCCTTCATACGTTGGAGAACTACTTACTGTGACATTCATCATACGTATGACTGTATGAGACTTGCCAGTAGAACTCCAACACGAGTGAGAGTTAAAGCATCCAATCACTGACCATGAAGCAGAGCTGCAGATGTACACATAATGCATTGAAACGAATTAAAAAGAAATTTTGCCTTCAATTGTTTCTCTAACCGTGTGACGTGCAAGACACAGTGTACACACGGACTGGAGAGGTTAACGGAAAAGTTTTGAGATAAAAAGTCACGAACACCAAAGACACTCTAAGTTTTTTTTTTTTTTTTTTTAATGTTCTCACCTGCAATTTATGATTTCTTTACCAAAACCTAAATAACCGTAGGTTAAAGATTTTTTTCTTATTTGCTGTGTAAGGTAATCACACTGACCTCTCAAGCTATGTCAAGCTTCGACAAGTCACAGAATAGGCACGTACACAGAATTGCAGTGGCGTTGCCATCCTTTTAATTTTTAAATTTATGGTCGGTTATTGGCTACGCGAGACTCTGTACACAGGACTTTAATTTTGATTTGCCACTGCATGCTGGGCATCGTTCTGGCGTGCTCGTCTGCAGCTGCTGATTGGCGGAATTTCTTCGCGCCATGTTGCCAACTACAGGGGCCACGTTTAGTTCAGTAGCTAGAGTACTCGCCTCCCACTAAGGAGATACTAGTTCGATTCCCATATTTTTGCATGTGGGAATCATGCCAGGTGATTCTATTGGATAGCGGGGTTTTCTCGGGGATCTCCCTCTTCCCTCGCTTCCCATTTCTGCGCTGCTCTATACTCCCATTTGTAACCCCTTACCAGCACTAAAGACCTGGATGATAAACGCTCACCAAGGTCTCTTCACTTAGCGTATACTAATTTTATTGTATTTTAAGTTTTTGAGTCATAACATTAATTAAAATTGTATTATGAAAATTTTCTCTCCGACAAAGCATAGGCTATATTGCTAGTAAACTGCTCGACATAAATAATAATGGAATCTTTAATTAATTTCTCATTCAGAATCATTGCAAGAGAATTAATGAAAGTTCACATATAATTCTCTTGCAAAAATTGTGTATGACAAATGAATGAAAGATTCCATCATGATACATGTCAAGCAGGTTACCTAAAATTTATTCTATGCTTTGTCGAAGAGAAAATTATTATAATACAACTTGAATAAACGTTGTGGCTCAAAAACTGAATATTCAAGAAAAATGTCTAACCCTCTCCCTTAAGGCCACGTCCTTTCGTTTTTTTTTTTCAAACAATCGCAAATAACTCAAATATTTTTTAACCAAACGCTTTGAAAAAAATTCGAGGCTGTGTACAGTCATACGATACACAATTTTACCAGAACATTTTATAAAATAATGTACTGTTTGCTAGCAAAAAATTATTTTGCTTCATTCAGATATAAACGATGATATATATTATAAATGTTAAAACTGTAAGAATGGATTTTTGATACATGCATTAATTTGAGTTTTAAAAAAAAACATATTCGAAACCACTGCAAAACTAAAGAGCGAGGCCTTCAGGCAGCCGCCTGGCTGTTGTTCGAAATGCGTGCAGCGTGTTCTAAATTTATTTTCAGATACATGTAAACGCGCGTCTATAATGCTTATATACGAAGAGAAAATTCACTTCAGACTACTTGTGAATAAGATATTTAATACACCACGTACACTAGAAGAAGTTTTATTAAAGCCCTAAAACTTGCCCGAAACCAATAATTTCTCAAGACATGTAAGTCGGATTCGTTTGAAATTGAGGTCTACATTTGACATTGGACTTTTCTACAGTAACGCGTTCAATAAATTAGAGTCCCACAGTGTATAAAATTCGTTACGTCAGGGCAACACGCACGCGTTCCCGACTTTGAGCGTAAAAGCGACATCACAATACATGAGCCGGTATGCGTCGTTCGTAGCGCCTGATCGATTTTCGCCTCTTACTCACAAACACTTCACCACGCGGCCGCCTTAAGAACTTTTTGACTTTTTCTATTTATGATGTAACGTTCCATGGCTCACACCCGTCCACCCCTTGACCTCTGCACGGCGATGTCGAGCTGGGGTTAGTGAATTACCCAAGTCGTTCCTAGGATTACTCGTGTTAAATCAACCCCACCCTAACCAAAATCCAAATCATCCGTGGCAGTTGTGCAACTTTTAAGATCGTGACTAATTGTACACACAGCCATCAGGAGGACGTTTAGTGAATATTAACGGCGTCAGCGGATTGGATGGCTAAAGCACAAAACCGTGCAGGTTACTAAAGTCTGCTAAGTGTCTTGGTTGGCGTGAAGAGCGGCACGGAGAAATAACGCAATAGTAAAGGTGCTGGTTGGTTTGCTGAGGATTTAGAGGGGTTAAGGGTGACGGGTAGGGAACGAAGAACTGGCCGACGGCGCGCGAGAATTAATCTCTGCGTGGAGTTGTAGTGGGTCCGGCGGCGGCCACGCGAGGTATAGTGTGTTCGGGATAAAGTGAGCACTTTTCAAACCCCAAGATACTTTTTTTATCTTTTAGTTAATTTATTGTTTCCTGCCTCTTTTCAACATCTGGATTCGTAACCGGCGGGGTCGGTCCTCGGATTTTAGCATGCGGAAATCGTGCCGGACAATGGACGACTTGTAATGAGGCGGAGCTTCAGTCTGGTGTGGGATACAATCCAACCCTCCATGGATATCGCAACCGAACATAATCTTCATTTAGGTGTTTGGCTTCGCATGTCCCCGATGATATCTATGTCAAGAAAATTGATTATTTGTTTGGAATTTGCCGCTTTTTCAGGTAAACATTGATCATGCATTTGCGTATTTTAACCATGATATTGAAACAAATATTTTATACCCTTGCACGCAAATCTTTGAGCGCAAAACTGTTTGGTTTTTGCTATCATCAACTAACAAATCAGCATGTTAGTAAACAAGGTTTGTTTCCCACAGTACTCTCCCCCTGCAGTGTGACGTCAGAGGGCGTGTACATTAAGTCGTCCATTCCGTTGGTCGGCGTTTTTTTTTTGGGGATCTCCCGTTTTCTCCGTCCTTTAATTCCGGCGCTGCTCCTTACTCAAATAATGTCATCCCTCACCAACTCTAACGACAAAGATGTTGAGTTCTGACCAAAATCTCTTCACTTAAATTTTCTTAATAAACAAAGACCCGTAAAAAATTTCGTACCGTACTCAAAACTTGACGTCTTAGGTCACAATGTATAACATTTCAAATCATTATTCTAGACATATATAAATCGTTTCGTTTACGGTGCCTCTTAGCCGTAAGGCATTTCCAGCTCTGGCCCCTATGGGTGTTGGGAGAGATCACGCTGTATCACGCAGTGGACTTCAGCTAACATACAGTTGGAACCGCCCATCCCCTTTGACGGAACACTGATCTGTGCTTCCGACCACCTTCCAATGTGGGTAGTACAGGCTAGCGAAAGAGTCTGTGGATCTCGCCCACAGTTATGCCCAGTCCAGCCGCCTCTTGGTTTGTGTCGGGGCCTATCTAACCCCTAATAGACTCACCGGGCCAGCTCCTGGGCACTTTAGAAACCAACTCTTCTACTTGTCATTGATGATGGGTCCTCTCCAGGTCGGCCCGGCATATAGGCAACCATTATTCTAGACATGGTGGTCGTCAAAAGTGTCCACTTCGTTGCGTACTACCTATAATAGACTTTACGTTCGTGATTAACGCCGCAGTATGTTCCGTCCGCCTTGCCAAAAGTTTCGGAATAGAGACTCTTAGCGTGAATGATCGATTTTGTAAGCTACAGTTTTCATTTTTCCAGTTCGGCGACATATATGTCTAGAGCCATAAGTCTGTGAAGTGACGAGACTTGGTCAACATCGAGGTCTTCAGCGCTGGTGACGGGTGACGTGACGCCAGTATGGAGCATCGCCGGAACGAAGGGGAGGGGAAACGGGAGACCCCAAAGAAAACCCACCGACCAGCGGCATCGTCCGGCTTGATTCCCACATGCGCCTGGAATCGAACCTGGATCGCCATGGTGGGAGGCGAGTGCTCTAGCTACGTCGCCAACATCGGGCCCACAAGATTGTGGCGAAAATAATTTTGCATAAAATTTTAATTCCAATGCCTAATGTGTACTTCTGCAGCTCTGCTTCATGGTCAGATGTTGGATGTTTTATCTTTCACTTGTCTCGGGGGTTTCTACTGGCAAATCACAGGCATATGGTGTCACATGATTGGTGCAGTCCGTTGAGAGACGTGTCTGAACTAAGGTACACTGCCAATAACCATGAAGGAGACGTGCCAATATGCACGTAAAGGCAATGAAACAAAGCCATGAAAATATACATTCGCTTTTTTGCCACAAATATATGACTATAGTTAGTATTTTGGTCTCCCCGAATCAAGAACCCGGCATCCGTAGCGTAGTCGATCAGGCGTCAGTCTACGGTGCGAGAGATCCTGATTTTGAATCCGGGCTTGGGCAAGGATGTTGCATTGGCCCTTAATCTATATTTATCCTTACCGGCTCTTAAGGGCGCCGCAAAGGGAAGAAAAATCATAATTTTGTGTTTGTATGAAATAGTGTTAGTTTTGTAGATGTGGAATTCATTTTCCTTTTACAAAAAAATTTAGCTCGGCTAGTATTCCTATAATGACATTTTAAAGTTAAAATTTGCATGTTTTTACTTCAAGCAAACCTAAGAACCTATTAATATAATGAAACTAAATAATTCACACTAAAAGTACATGTCACGGGCTAGGACTTTCTGTACATACAAACGCATTCAAAAAAACTTATTGAATTTTTAAAAAATTTCTGAAACTTTGAATTTTTTGCTACATTTAGAAATTGTTTTAAACATAAAAATATTCTGTATTGATTTTTTTATATACTTAAATCCCTAGCCCGTTACATGAACTTTCACTGTGAATTATTTTGTTTCATTATTTTGATTGGGTTTTATGATTGCATGAAGTAAAAACATGCAAGTTATAACTTTAAAATTCCACTATGAGAAAACTGACAGAGCTAAATTTTTTGTGCGAGGAAAATGTACCTACTTCTAAGTAACGTCTGCAAAACTAACACTATTTCATACAAATATAAAATTGCGATTTTTTTTTCACTCTTGTACGCTCTTAAGACTTCGATTTCTAGGGCCGTAAAATCTCACCTCGCTGAGCCAAGAAAAGTCGGCTGTTTGGTGACAAGCAGCCACGTTTGGTAACCGTGCAATCTCGCTCGTGCATCTGCATTGTGTCTAGACTAAGTTGGTGAAGGAGTGAGGGAGCGAATAGGTTATCACGTACGTAATTCAGACCTGTGAAGAACTAGGATGAGGTCCTACCTTAATGATGGCCGGCTGGTGGCTCGTGCAGGGTCCACGGGCAGGTGCTAGGATCCTTCCCTGCACCTGCTGGTAGTTCCCCCTTCCCCCGGACAAATCGGACACCATTCGTTGGATCCACCACCCAGTGGCGTGACGTCACATCCCGGAACTACGGCGGACCTGCCCGGCGACTTGGTCAGAAGAATCAATCATAGTTGGGTTCTGCTGTCGAGTCAACAGTCTTGACGCCGGCCTTCGTAAGAAACAAACAAATATCCTTCATCTGCCTTTGATGGATTTTACAGCTGCTAAGAACAGCACGCAACGGTGCCTATACGTGTTCAGTGTTACCGATGACCGTTAAGGGAGATGCCAGTACGCTATAATGTATCCAGTCCAAGACTGCAGCAGAAATAAAGACTGTCACAGGTGAGTTCTCGATCATTGGTTGGCTGGTCAGTTAACAGTGTCGTTGCGGCAGGAAATAGGTCCTACGCTAAACTGTTGTGTTTTACTTCAGGATAGGTGATTTAATCGTTCAGTTGCTTTTTTTTAATCCTCTGTAATATAACATCCCTCTGTGCGTATAAAATAATATATGTGCATTGAATGGATTAACTACGACTTATCGCGACGACTCTAACGTCCGTCGTGATTCCATTTCCTCCACAGCAAAGCGCGATTCCGTTTCTCCACTTGTCACCAGTCGATAGCTCGCGAAACACGCGTAGGTGGTGCGACGGTTTGTTGCACAGCCAATGCCGTCCAAGCGCGCGAACAGGCGGAGTGACACAAGCTGCAGTCTTGGAATGGATAGAGTATATATGCTACTCACGATGAAGTTATCTCGTTTAAAGCTCTGGTTTTTCGAAGAAAGGTCCTGATTTTTACGAAACTAGTCAACGTATTCCAGATATGTTTACAAAAAAAAATCTGGTTATAGTCGGTGGCTGAATGACAATTCCAAAGCAAAATATACTGTACATGCCTACTGGAAATTTTCGAGGATTCATTTCAGAACAAACCGGCCCTCGTAGAGTACAACTAATAATACAAGTTTTTCCTTATTTCCCATCTAACAACTTCATCAGTCACAGAAACAAGTGCACCCGGAGATCTTGCTTGCAAGACGGAAGTATGCTTTCTGCCACTCCTTCCTTCAATAGCATAGATAAATATGGCTTGGTAGAACGGGGCTTAGGGCCGATATTATAAACCTCTTTAGAATGACAACCAATTGCTATCCCCACAGAGAAAGCATTAGTGAGCATTTGGTTGCCATTCGAAAGAGGTCTATAGATACGGCCCTTAGGGCCGTATCTAATCTATAAACTGCTTTCAAATGACAACCAACTGCTCACCAATGCTTTCTCTATGAAGATAGCAGTTGGTTGTCATTAGAAAGCCGTATATAGATACGTCCCTTAGAGTTTAGTAATGGTAGAGACAGCCACGAGATTGCAGCGAAAAGATTTTTGCACAATTTAGTCTCAATGCCTTACGTGCTCATCTGCAGCTGTGGCTCATGGTTATAGGTGGAGCGACGGAAATTTCGGGCATTCATTTGAGAAATTTTCAAAATTTCAATCTCCTGCACTGTTTCATTACTCTTCGATTGGATAACGTTAATCGAAACTCTTTCTCGAGGACTATGTACCAATATCAGACTTGCATGAAAACACTCACTGACTCCCGCGCTACCTTGTCACATGTACAACTGGCCACTCACTGGGGCAGCAGTCAATGAACAAGTAGCTGAAGAATGAGTTAACATTGGACTGTGGAGTCCTGCCGGAATTTCCGAGTCTCCCGTAATGGGTTATTTCAATTGTAGCACGGCCATTATGGAATAGTCGAATTATTGTGTAAGTAGGTAGGGGATGAGGAATTGGAATGGGAGCAGGAACCAGCTGCAAGGGCTCCTTGTCGCCGAGAAGAGAACCCCAACCTAGTAATAGGCAGTATATTTTTGTTCAGACACGTCTATCATTTGTCTGCATCAATCATAATAAGGTAATTATGGCATCATACGTCTATGATTTTCCAGTATAACACCCATGACAAGTAGGCCTAAGCGTTAACATCTCATCACTAACCATGAAGCAGATCTGCAGACGTGCACGTTAGGCATTCAAACCAAATTGGTTAAAAAATATTTTCGCTACAAACTCGCGGGTCTAACTATGGGCACAGAATATTTAGGAATACAGAAGTGGAATTGCCGGTAGGGTGGCGAACTCAGTCACATTCGCCAGAAAAATGGCTTAGCGGCCCAGTAACAGCATGTCTAAGTGCAGCTTTACTGGCGTGCACACGTTTACACAGGCACTTGAACACACTCCCTAGTTAGGTTGCGATTGGGTGTGTGAGGCAGGAGCTATAAGAGTGCCACTAACTGGCGTATGTAATGGATTATCGCCTCTCCGCGGAAGCCACTAAGATGGCGTGCTGTGCTTTAATATTATCCTTTTTACTATGGGGCTTTAAGCGGTGACCACATAATTTTATTTATTGGCAGCGTAGTTCAAAGTCTAACGATTGTTCCTATAGTTACGTTTTTCTAATCCGATTGTTAATTTTCTAGATACGGCAGTTTGAGAAAGCCATTTTTGGCCGTTTTGAGGGACGGGAATATAATGCTGCTGATAAATGTGCAGAATTTTTAAAACTATAGCGACATAGTTTGAAGTATGTGTTCTTTTCGTAGATGTACAGATACAATGTGCCCCTTAAATAGTTTCATCAAAAAGAAATAGTCATAACTCGCTGCAACGCATTTGAAGCGCGGGTAGGGAGGCTCCGTAAGGAAATATTATTATTAACACGTAGGGAAAATTTCACTATTTCGTTCGAATACAACATGTATGAATTTCAACACTCGAACGCCGTTGGGTCCTTTACCATCTCTCTCTTTATCTCTCGTGCACACACAGTCTCCAGCTGGAGCACTTCTCTAGTGGCCAGTGCCCCCCGCGGTGTACATCGACGGGACACGCCCCGATGACTGATGCCTGGGGCCAGCAACAGGTGTGGTTCGACGGCTGGCCGCCAGGGCCCGTGGGCAAAAACGGCCTTTCCCCTCTACCCTTCCCACCCTTCGTTACCCGGTAGCGCACACTGCCTTCTTCCCACCTCCCTGGAGGTCAGAGGTAGTGTGCCACGTCTAAGCGGGTGGAAATTAAGGTACCTGTACCGAATATGGCTCAGTTCTAAATATGGCCCACTAGTCGCCATTGTGTTGTAATACCAGAGATCGATGTGGGATTGATACACACTGGTCTCCAGTTTTAACATGCACCATGCATAAATATCTGTCTTACATCATCCATATGTTATATTACTGATATAATTAGTGACTTCAGCACTCATTATTATTGAACCTCAAGCGTGCCACATTCGGTACAGGCACCGTATTTAAAAAAAAAAAAATTGGGATTTTCGTATTGTCGGGTGAGATATTTATGATCGATTGCAGAGTCGTGTGAGGAAAATGTTGAGGTAAATGTAAAACTAAGGAGAACTTGAGTGAAATCTGATAATTTTTCGTTTGCATTGCACAGTCAGGAAACTGAGATATCTCATTATAGGTGAAGTGTTACCACAATATTCGCTAGAAAAATAATTTCTCTTCGTGCATCGTATTGCGAATTTAGCTAAAATGTGTATTATTTTCCATTTATAATGCACAAAACTTACACGACGGAGATTTGACACTTTTTGTTTACTGTTTCGCATACTGTAAAGTTAAAAAAATACGAAATACAAATATTAAAATTACGTCGTTGATTTTGTTCATAAAACGGTATCGTAACCATTTTTGTTTGAAAATGAATGTGTCATTAAAAACACATCACTTTCGTGTAAAAGTGTACAGAAAATATAAATTATGTCGTAGATATAGTACGGTCTTGCCTTTACGTCATCGATATGTTCTTCCTCTAATATTACCTACAAATTCAAAATATGAATATCATTCTCCCCCAAGTAACATTCTAACCTCAATTTACGGCCATCATGATTGAGTTGCAGCTTGAGAAAATATTATGGAAGATCTGAAGACTCCTTAAGATTTCCTCGTTTTTTCCTTAGACTTCACTCAGTTTTCGTCTCAGCAATTAAAATTTCTCACATTTCACTTTAAGAGGCCTTAGATTTTACTCAATATGACCCTTAGTAGAGACTGCTGCACACAAATGTACACAAGGACAACAGATAGAAAAGGAATCCGTCATGGCTTATGTTAAGGGTTTTCACGTTGCAAAAATGCATTTTTTTTATCTGTACGGCGTAGTGTTGCTTTTATAGACGTTACCTGTGACTACGTTTTCCACTTGTAAAAATGTTAAGGTCTTATAGTTTTCCCATAGCGGCGTGTCTACGTAGAAATTGGCAAGTTACAGGATAGAAATGACAAAAACCAACCGATTGACTAGAATCAAATAATTTGCACTGAAGTAAGACAGTATGGACCATATCCTAAAAGATAAAAGAAAACAAAGAACATTTATCTTTTCGAAAAAATTACCATAAATGAAAAAGTGTCATCATTTTCAGATAAAAAAAAACTACATAGAATTCCTCCTCCTCCCCCTCCCCCCCCCAACGAAAACCAATCAATATAATGAGTCTAAATAATTCACAGTCAAAGTGCATGTCACGGGCTAGGGTTTTAAGTACCTGAAAAACCAATACAAAATAGCGTTGTATTAAAAAAAAATCTAAAATTAGCAAAAAAAATTTTAATTTAAGAAATTTTTTAACCATACAAAACATTGTTTAAATGGGTTTTTACATACGTAAAACCCTAGTCAAAGACATGTACTTTTACTGTGAATTATTTTGTTTCACTAACTTGATTGGTTTTCGGGGGATGTATGAACTAAAAACATGCAAATTTTGACTTTGAAATGCCTTTATGGGAAAACTAGCTAAGCATGAATTTTTTTTGTAAGAGGATAACTTATTCCCAAGTAACGTCTACAAAACTAACAATGTTTCATACATACGTAAAATAATATAAAGTTATGATTTTTACCACTATTTCAAGAAAACATGGGAAACCGAAATTAGGACGGCCGGAGTCGGGAATCGAGCGCGGGCCTTCTGGATCTTCTTGAATGCGAGTACAACGTTTAACCGTTGCGCCACCTTCTTGGTCTGGAGAAGTCAAGAGTAGGAGGAGGGGTCAGAGGCCGAGGCCGTACACCTGTGGGAAACGACCTTGGGTGCGTGGCTTCAAGACCGGTGGTCTTAACTGATGACGCTGTCCGTCAGGAGCAAGGCGCTCTGGCAGGACCAGTGCGAGACAAGGACGTGCTCAAGAGTGATGACCTACAGCCTCTGGTCTGATCTGATCGCGGTCTGCATGTGCTACGAACAACATCCGAGATACTCGCCTCACAAACACACTTCAGGGCGCCGCCTACCGCGCGCTTCAAATACCTCGCAGAGAGTTAGAAAATACGCTATTTGACCAAAACATTCCACACGTGTCCATTGTGCCAATGTACGAAAACAAAACACGCCACGAACAATGACGAAATATCGTTGTTAAGGCCAGATTCCTATTTATGCTTTTTATTGCGAATTTAATTTTTAAATCCTGAAAGGGAGCAGATATCACAAAACCGTTACATAGAAATGTTGAAAATGGTTTGCACTATGTAGCTTAATTTTTTTTCAGAACATAAGTACCTATAGTTTAGGCTAATTATCGACTGTATTAAATTTTTTAAAGTCGACAATTAACTAAAATTATAAAATCTTAAGTTTTGAAAAAAAAAATGGGCTTCACAGTACAGACAGTTATTAATATATCGATGTATCGGTTTTGAGATATCTGCTCCCTTTCAGGATTTAATAAATAAAATTTACTAAAATATCATAAATAGGAACCCGTGGCCTTAAGCCACCATAATCATTAAGTACACTGTTTGTAAGTCCTCCAACATAGCTAAAAACGGTCTTTCTCGACAGCCGTACTTCAAAATGTACTAACCAGGACATATGCTAAATCCAGATTGAAACGTGTTGCAACAGACTTTCAACCAATAATGTTCACTGCTGAATGTCCCATAGTAAAGTTGTATCGGCGAGCATCTTGCCCGCTAGTTCAGGTTTTGTTCAGAGCAATAAACATAACGGTCAACGTTTCCCGCGATAAATCACCATCCCTAATGATTAGGGCCACAAATTTGTCGCGAAAATATGTTTGCACCAATTTGTTGCAGTGTCTCATGTGCACATCGACAGCTCTGCTTAATGGTTATTGGCAGCGTGTCTTTGTTCAGACACGTTTCTCATTTGACCAATCAGAGTAAAATTATTGTGACTCCACACGTCTGTAATTTGCCAAGGCAAGTGAGAGAAAATCATCCAATCACAGACAATGTAGTATTTCGCAATCCAACCGAAAGTTGCAAAAATCTTTTTGCCATAAAATCAAGTGCTACTTTACAGCGGAGGATATTTGCTCAACAGCAGAAGCGCGGCGAAGAAGACGAGTGCAGAGCAGCTCGTACAGCACTATGAGTCTCGGCGTATCCCTGAGAGTGGTCAGGTCTTGGACAAAGCCCTATTGTTCCTGGACGCATCCACCACTCGTAACCTGCTGAACAATGCGCTCGTTTGTACACATAATTTCACGGCCATTGTCACGTTCCGATGGGCAGGAGAAACGCAGCAAGGAGCCGGCGAGTAAAAATAGTAATTGGAGCAAAATAACTGGGTGCGAAGGGTTCGCATCTCAGATGGAACGAGGAATTTGATAAGTTGTTCAAGTGGTAGTTATTTGTGACCGCCTTAAAACACAGGTCCATCTTGGAATGGTACTGCCAAGACCTAGAACGGATGGGTCTCCAGTTTCCAATTATCGTTATCAAGATCCAACGAGTCCCAGGCGTGTGTTGTTGCAGTAACCTTGTTCTGATTGGCCCAGTTAAATAAGCGACGTCTCTACACAAACAATGCTGGGAGCATTTGGTTTGTGTGTGTTGTAACTTTCTTGTTTAGTGCTAATAATTCAGATATGAAGCTGCTGTACACCTACTCTGCCGTAGGTTCTATTTAAATTTTGTCTTGCCATATGTCTGATATCTAGGACTAGGGAAAATTCGCGAGTTCAATGACCTGCGTGCTAGAATCCAATGCCCTATGCATATTCAAGCTCCGTATATTCGTTCGTTGTCTGCTGTCTGAATGAGTAGCAGGTAATGGACAAATGGTAGGGCTTCGGTATACACAGGGTAATGGATTCTATCATGTTGGTCGTTGGACTCGCGAAATACTCCTATCTCTACTGATATCTTATAATGTAAACAGTAAATTTGAGTTCTGCGGAACAGAGTAGTATAGATAGGGACCCTTGTTTTTAGCGAAAAGAATTTTGCCCCACTTTGTTTCAGCTCCTTGCGTGCACATCTGCAGTTCTGTTCCATGGTTATTGGCAGCGTGTTTATGGCTATCATTTGACTGAGCCAATTACAATATCGTTCCTGCAACACCACGTGTCTGTGATTTGCAGATAGAATCCCAAGAACCGTGCGAGTTAAAATATCCACTCACTGACCACGGAGCAGAACTGCAGATGCGTACGTAAGGCACCGAAACAAAGTGAGGCTAAATTCTTTTCACGAGAAACAGGGGTCCTTAAGAGGGCGTGGTACATAATTCAACGCATATATAGTTAATCTATAACTGTAGGTTTCTTAAAGTAAATTTGCGAAAATTAAACAACAGTAATCGTAGACAATAATTTTAGCCAACGTTTTAAACAAAATTGTTTCCAGTGTTACGAACTTCTGAGGCATAATCTCTGACGCCGGAACCTCGTGTATTTAACTGCGGCGCAAGAAATGACGCGTAATGAATTAGTAATTCTGGATAAATATTTACTAAACAAGTTGGGAAATACAATTGTCTAGGATTAGCATTGAGTATTTCATCCATATTGGCTTCGAATAAAGCGTAAAAATCAATTTATGTTTTCAGCGCTTATTTATCTACCACGCACTGTTAAGTATAGAATGTGTTGATGAATAGACGGTAAACTGGGTTTTATATTTATTGCGTTTTCCGTTATATTTACACATGGGTCTACGTCACAAATATGGCATTAGAGGGTAGTTATTGGAACCATAATGCTCTGATGTGGGAATAACGTGTCTTAACGGGTAACTGCGGGGTGGTTATTCGAAGACAGTTTTCAGAACGAGCGGATTCGATTCCCGTCTAGGTCGGTCTCCGGGTTTTCACACGTGGGTAAGATAAGTAGGTTTTACGTCTCGCCGACGGCGAGGTCATTAGAGACGGTGACACACAACTCATTACAATTACAGGAGCTAGGAGAGGAGTCGGCCATGGCCTTTGTTAAGGAATCGTAGCAGCATTCGCCTGGAGTAATTTCGGGAAACCGTGGATAACCGAAATCAGGATGGCCGGAGACGGGTATCGAACCCGCGTCCTCCCAAAGGGGAGTCCAACGTGTTACCGTTGTGCCACCATGCTAGCTTTTCACCTGTGGGAATCGTGCCGGACGATACCGCTGGTCGCGTGGTTTTCTCGTGGTTCTCACCGTTCCCCCCGCCCACTCACTCCGGCTCTGCTCAATACCACAGACTAAACAGTAATACACAGGGACCCCTGTTTTTCGCGAAAATAATTTTGCCCCACTTTTTTTCGGTGCCTTACGTGCAGATCTGCAGTTCTGCTTCGTGGTCAGTGCTTGGATATTTTAACTCGCACGAGCCTTGGGATTCTACCGGCAAATCACAGACGCGTGGTGTTGCTGGCATGGGCGTCACGAAGGGGTGTGGGGCAAGGGGGGACAGTTGCCTTCTCCTGGAACTTGGAGACCCCTACAAAAAAAGGTCACTAATTGTGTCAGGCACTGTGAAAAGGTCTTAATTTGCGTCAAATGCTGCAAAACAATGATCTGTGTTGTCAGACGCTGCAAAAAGTACGTTGTTGCTTATAATAGATTAGTTTTATGATAGCTGAACTTAAACTTCTAAATCTTTGCCCTCTTTTGAAATAATTCCAGGTGACGCCCATGGTTGCAGGAACGTTATTGTAATTGGCTCAGTCACATTATAGACATACACACGCTGCTAATAACCACGGAGTAAAACTGCAGATGAGCACGTAAGTCAATTAAACAAACTGGGGCAAAATTATTTTCGAGAAAAACAGGGGTCCCTAGTAATACAGACTTGGAATGATGTGGCGGCTCTTTTGACAAGAGAGAACTTCGCCGCTTATTGGCTGACCGGAACTGTTAGTAACAACCCCGTGTATGTTGTACTCCTGCATGTAGGTTACGGCAGATTTCCTATTGGCCTGGATGCCTGTTAACAGGGCAGCTGTCTTAAGCTGGGTTCACAATTAAAAACTTAAGAATTATGACGTGTAGCTAAGAGTTGACTTAAGAATAGAAAGTGTTTTTTTAACGTACCGATTCGCAACAGAACAGGCCGTGTGAGGTCGTGTGGCGTGTGGGCCAAGACTGAAAAAGTAACAGATATAACGAAATTGTATATTTTTCCGTAAGAATTAAGGGAACGAACGAATCAGAGCATTCGGGAAGTTAAATAAACATAGCGGATATTTATACAATATACGTTAAAAACAGTGTGGTGTTATATATGATGGATTTGGAATATTATGATCATCCCAAGCTAAAAAATGCAGTTAAGCTTAAATTAATTTTTTAGTTTAACGACAGAATAGCTGTTTGAAAAGCTTTCAAAATCCCATTTGGCTGGCGAACAACTCGTATATTACTGTTTCGTATACACGGCATATTATTAATTTTAAAAATGTTAATCTGATTTAATGGAAATTCTTGCAAAATTACAGAAATATAAAATGTTCGTTACATGTACACGCACAGGAGCTTAACACATTGAAATACTTGTTTAGAAGCTTTCTGTACATTAAGTGTTCGGTGGCTGAGAGGAGCCGACCCCCCGTGGCTCAGTTGGTTGAGCGGCCGACTTTGGTGCGAGGGGTTCTGGGTTCGATTCCCAGGTCTGGCTGGGTGTTAATTGTCTTGATACAAATTGTCTCTAACAAGCCACTGGGGTTACTCAAATAATGTCACATTAAAGGGGGGAATGTTTGGTGCAGTGATGAACATGGAGATGCAATTTTTTATTTCTAACATTTTTTTACATTGGTCTTTCCTTGGCGATATTCTGGACAACTGGCGACGAAATATATCGAGGAATCCACAGTAATTTCACGCATTTGAAGAAAGCAGAGTAGTCGGGTTCTTATTGGTTGGAATTAAGAATTAACACATTTATTATGAACCAGAGTTACTTAAGACTTTTTTCCGTGTGTGTGATTGACGCTTACTGCATAATTCTTAATTCTTGAGTTTTTAATTGTGAATTAACCTTTACGCTGATTGGCTGTAGGTGATTCCGCCGTGTTGCTGGCCAGGGAAGCCATTTTGCTGGCGTGTGTGATTGAGTTCGCCATTATACTGGCTATTTCACTTCATATTCTGTGCCTATACTGACATCATATCAGCCCTCACTTAATTTCAGAACGGGTTTAGATGTGTGTGTGTGTGGGGAGGGGGCTAGGAAACTGCGGGTGTAGAGAAATGAAAGGCGAGGGGTGATTGCGTAAACTACTACTTGAAGACCTCTCCTAGAAGCATCGGAAGGAATTCCACCTTGACTGACAATGCCATTCCCGGGAACAAATGAAAGACGGCTGCTTGGCCCCCCGCCTGCGTGGCACCATTAGTGCGTTATTGGGCTGCCCCATCTCGGACCGCGACGAATTGCCCGGTAAACAAAGACGGCATGCCATTAGCACCGTCGCTACACACAGACGCGGTCGGTAGTCGGGTAATGAGCGGCCCGAAACATTTCTGGTCGAACAAAAGCCGTGGAAGATGAAGGGGGACAAGACGAGGGGTGAAGGAGGGGAGACATTGGAAGATTCCCGCAGGGGAGCGAAGGGTGCTGTAATAAAGCCAGGCTAATCACATTCTTTGTCGAAACTGATGAGAATGGGTTAGGTTTTATTAAAGTTATGAGCGTTATGCGTGTGGGGATATAACGAAGAATCGAACAGCGCGAATATATACAAGTCTTCCCTTTCTCAACGAAAATGAGGTCACGGCGTAGACCATTTTTTTTTACGGATCGGTAATTATAATTCCTAGAAAAATCCCCCTACTCCCAATTCCAGCTCAAATAATCGACGCATAGCTTGCTTCCGGTGTGATGTCGTAAAACGCCGAGGTCATTAAAAATAATTACGGTTTGGAATGAATAGCACGCACGAGCAGCTTCGGGATGAGTAATCTACGGCCACTGCACAAGCCGGGCTGAAATTGTTAACAATGTAAATTAACCCGAATCAGCGAGCCACGGAATAATGGGGCATCTTTGTCGTGCTCTTGGCGAGTCATTGGTCGTGAAAGTGGAGCAGCGATTCCAGTTGGCGGATTGTTGCCGAGAAAGATCCGTCAACGAACTACCGTTCGACGGACAAGAAGTGAAGTGAAATAAACTGGAAGCCTTTACGGGCCCTTCCTATCCTACAAACCTGGTTAGAAGAAAGATAGGGGTTGACATGTGAAGGGGGGGGGGTTGTTCGATAATTTTCTGAATTTTTCAGTTATCTTGCGATAACATTTATTAAAGTTGTAATATCGAAAAATTTTCTTTCACAAGAAATAGGATATACTCTTGATAAAATGCTTGACAAAAATAATAATGGAATCTTTAATTAAATTGTCGTTAAGGAAATTATCGGGTAACTTTAAAAAATAATTAGAAGTCCAATACAAGATGAACATTTAACACTATTTTGACCTCCAAAATTCATCGCTAATATCTTCTATACCTCAATATTGCCACATTTACCAAAAATATTTTCAAACGGAAGTTATTGCAGACAATCGACAAATAAAATTAAGCATCTAGCTCTTCCTCTTAAGTTCCGTATAGCTCAGTATCTACGGAACCTACATATATTCAACCACTGACCACGTTATCCACCTCGGTGCGTTTCACATTTCTATAGAATCATTTAGACACATTTTTTATAGTTGAAAACTGTGAGAAAATAAATGTTATCACTCTAAAAAAAAAAATGGGGCAGGCGATTGGCACAATGGCTAGAGCACTCGTCTCCCACAAAATCGTCCCGAGTTCAATTCCAGGTAGGGTCGTTCCCCGGATTTTCGAATGTGGGAATCGTGCCGGACGACGCCGCTGGTCGGCGAGAAAAAGTCCCTTCTTGTGCTCCACGTCCAGGCATTAGTTTATGTACGTTACGTCAAGTGAACGTAGACACACGTTTGGGCTGCTTTGGATTTCAACCTACACCCATAGTATGAAGGTCAGAACAGTATTAGTAATAAAAGTAAGATATCTGGGGAGCGCAAGAGGGGTCTTCATCCGTGCAGTGTTGCCACATTGTGCATGTAAAATGTCGCCGTACAAAATTTTGCCACTAAAATTTTCGTCTCTAATTTAGCCCAGGCTTCGCGTGGTCTGCTTATTATGCGGTTGTTCCATGACATATAGTTAGAGACACTGGTAAATCGCGGGAAAAGTTGATTGTTTGCTAGGCTCCAACGTGCTATGTATAACACTGAAGGTTTTGCACCTATATTGGCTATCGTTTATATGAAGCACCGTGTCCCTCTTCAACAGACCCAATTAGAACTGAACAGTTGTAACACAGAACGTATGTGGTTTGCCAGAAAACTGTCACGATTGAGATACTTCAGTTTATTGGAGACTATGCTAAATATTTTCGCGATTTTCCAGTGTCTCTACATATAGTACATTGCAGCAAAAAAAAAAAAAATGCTCCAACCCTATAAAAATTTTTTAGGAAACGCCACTGATAACGTCGGCGCCTACAAAATCCCTAAACGAGGTGGCCTCTTACACCTGCGAGAACATACTTCGATCACTGAATATTTAGGAGTACAGAAGTGAAATAGACGGTAGGACGACAAATCCAGTCACACATGCCAGTAAATAGGTTCGCTGATCAGCAACATGGCGGAAACGCCTACCGCCAATCATCGTAAGGTGACCAGGCAAAACACGAAACCTGCCGTAACATGCAGGAGCCAAACAGACACGGGGCTGGTATCAACAACCTTGGACAGCCAATAAGCGGCGAAGTTCGCCCGTATCAAATGAGCCGCCACGACATTTCACGTCTGTGTTATTATTTAATCTGTGCCTCGATGCTGATTGGTATTCGCACTAGCAAGAATGGAGTTATCCTCTGTATCACCTTGATTTCACGCTATGGGGGAGCGGCTGGTGGCTCGCGCGCATTACTCGGGAATTGTTATCGAAAACTACCGCTCAGTAGGAAAGAAAACGGGGATAATGGGACGCTCTGGGAAATATTCAGCCGAGGTCGGCTGCAGGTGTTCCGTCTGTGTGGTTGGACGCTTAATAAGAGTCTTCTCACGTCACTGTCTCCGAGCGGAATACAGGTATATCGTAAACAATTACTTACAAATTTACCACATCGATGTACAGGATCATTATGAACGTACACTGTAAAATATATATATATAGTTTCAACTTACCATACCAATATATAGAAGTGTTAATAACGCAGGTATAGTAAAATTGTTTCTGATGTATGAATCCTAGCGTTCCTATAATATATTAAGGGAAAAATGTACACTGGTGTTACCAGACTTATATAGTAGCGATGTTCAATATTTTTGATCTTTCCAAGCTTAAATTTGGTAAGAGATGATGGTTTATCACGGGAAAACTTGACTGTTTGCTGGGTTTCAACGTATGTTCAGATTATCAAAAGTTAACTGGCCTTTACCTGTATGTAGAGCTGTTACCCTATTTGACTGAGCCAATAAGAATCCCGCTAATAATAATGTTTAGAGACCCGGAAATGTCTCGGGTTCAACTTCCAGCCGGCTGGACTCCAAAGTCCTGTGTACACTGTGTCCTCAGCTACTTGTACATTGTCTACTGCTCCAGTGAGTGGCTGCTGCTTCAGTGAGTGGGTGCTGTTTCAGTGAGTTGCCAGATGTACACCTGACAAGTTAGCGCGGGAGTCAGTAAGTGCTTTGGTGCAAGTCTCTTATTGGCACACAGACCTCGAGAGAGAGAGAGAGAGAGAGAGAGTTTCGTTTAACGTAATCAAATCGAAGAGTAATGAAACAGTGCAGGAGTTTCAAATCCAACCCCTCCTCAAATGAATTCGCGAAATGTCCGTGACTCTAGTAATGTTTAGAGACCCAGAAATTTCGCGAATTCATTTGAGGAGTCGTTAGATTTCAAACTCCTGTGCATGTTCAATGCTTTTGCTATTGGGTTACACAGTTTCTGTATGACTGTGACCTTGCCAGATGTACAACTGGTCACCGACTGGAGCAGCAGCCAGTGAAGAAGTAGCTGCATAAATATAGTGTTCACAGGACTGTGGAGACCAGATAAAAACAAGGAACAAACAGAAAATAAAAAGAAAATAACAAAAATATGAAAATAGCTAAGTTGACATGCGACACAACGATGAGACGAGACAAAAACACAAGCAGAAATACAACAAAACAATGATGAGACTAAACAAAACACAAATATGTCGGGCACAAACAGAAAAACAACAAACGACACAAATGATGAGACGAAACAAAACACAGTAGTTTTCCAAACAGTCAGTATAAACGACGTTTCGGGAACTGGAATCTGTTCCCGTCATCAGGTAGACATACAGGGTTCAGGAATACGAGTGCGACTGATGAGGAGACTGGAAAAACCATGGGTTTATATAGGGTAAAGCCCCTTATCGTGCTCAGCCAATAGGAGACGAGCTGTCTCCTGATTGGTCGCGCAGCATGTGTTGGCTCTGATTGGTTGTGGTGGGTTGAGTGTTTGTTTTCATTTTGTGCTGTAAATTTGTTTTTCTTTTAATCAATGGGATCCACATATTTTTTAATTCAATGCTCTGTTGACTGAAAATATTGTTATTGCTAATAATAAAGGCTGATTCTTTTATTTTTCTTTTAATTTTGTCAGTTTCCTGTGTAAGTGGTTTAGAGTCTTCCCAAAGACTTTACTACGTGGTTTAATATTTTCTGGACAAACTATTGTACAGATTTGGTTAATTAGTTCAGTTACGAGAATATTCTTATTTGAATAATTAACTGAAACCATTGTGTATTTTACCTTGAAAAAATTAGTTAACATAGTTGACAATTTTTAAAAACAATACTGTGTAGCAATGTTTTGATACCTGCTATCGCTTAGAATTAAAAATAATATCGTCGTGAAAGCATTATAAAGAGATGGTGATTTATCGCGGGGTTTCAACATACGTTCAGCTTATCAATAGCTCACTGGCTTTTCCCTGTACGTGGATCTGTTGCCCCATTTGACTGAGCTAATAAGAATCCCGCTATTATAATATTTAATGCCTGTTATTGGTCTGCAGACAGCTGTGGAGTGTCAGACATATATCACCCAATAATATATGTTGCGAGAATCTACAGTGTTTTTAAGGGTATGTTGGTACAAAACATTTTAGCGATCATCTCTAAGTATAAATTATGGATTATGACCTTAACGAACTACAGGGTAGAACCACCGAGTTATTGTATGTGCTGTCTGGTCATTGGCTGATATTCCAGACCAAGGAGGAGCTGGTACAATCCCCGTTAACTTGCAGGTTTGTTATGGACTCAAAAGTTCCTTCACGGATTGTCTAACAAACTGCAAACAAATTGCAGTTGTTGGAAATGATGATTTATCTCGGGGAAAACGAGACAATTTGTTAGATTTCAACGTGCGTTCAGCTTATCAAAGAAATACGGACTTTCGCTTGTACGTGAGACCGTTACCTTATTTGTCTGAGGCATTAATAATCCAGCTATTATAATTATTTGATGCTTGTTATTGCTCTGCTGACAGATGCGTTGTATCAGACGAACGTCGTCCGATCAGGCGATCATACATAGTGTAAGAAACTACAGCGTTTCCAAAGATATGTCGGCGCAAAACATTTTCACGATCTAGGTAGAGAGGATGATGTCGCGAAAATGTTTTGTGCCAACATACCCTTGAAAACGCTGTAGTTAATTACAACACATACGATTAAGTGATGTTCGTCTGATTCAACAAAGCTGTCTGCAAACCAATAATAGACATCAAATATTACAACATCGGGATTCTTATTGTATCAGTCGAATAGGGCAACAGCTCCACATAACAGCGAAAACCAGAAATCTTCTGGTAAGCTGAAGGTGTGTTGAAACCTAGCAAACAGTCTAGTTTTCCCCCGATAAATCATCCTCTCTAGATATAGGCTACTATCATAATTTTTAACACTCGTATAATAAATGTACATGAAATTGGATTCTACGTTTTCATGAAACGAGTTAAGGAATTTTTCACGTCTCTTGCTCAAGCTATACTTGCCTAGGAACTTTATTTTTTTAAGTTTACTGCATCAGTTTGTTTCAGAGCCTTACGTGCACATCTGCAGTTCTGCTTCATCGTCAATGATTGGATGATGTTTTGAACTGCTATGTGTCTTAAAGTGTTACTCCAAATAACACGTGTGTTATCGCTGACACAGTGATATGGGGCATGTTAAGGTATATATGTCAAATAATTCAAGGGCCAATTGCGAAAGTGACACGAACTCAATAGTTGCGGGAATTCTAGTGTGTGCGTAATAAAACGCGAATTTTTCAGGTCCCTATTTATGGAAAAGAATATTAGATACCTACTTTCTTAACACTGCTATACTTAGGGTGGTAAACTTAAAAACACTTTTTACAGTGTGAGTTTCTTGTGGTAGCACTCGTAAACCACGTAACAATGAGGGCGCAGGTAAGATCAAGCATCAGCGTCACTTGCGCCAACTCACCAGTCTACAACGGAATCGGTAATCTTCCCGTTCCCCCATTTTCCACTTCACCCCTTCTTTCATGCGCGCTGCTCCATTGAGCTGTGTCAAAACAGAAAAGAGGGGACGGTCAAGAATGTGAAAATCCCCGGCGCGAGATGCACGGGGGAATCAGATAGTCTAATGCCCGGGTAATGAGGGGGTTACCGGCCGAGCTCCTGATGGGCCGAGCACCTTGCCCTGGTAATAATTGCGGTTATTACCGCTGCTACGCGCTCGCGGGGGCGATGGCAGGCCTCGGTCCAGGAGGGTTGGGGAGGAGGGGAAGTGTGATGGCCGATACTTAACGAGTGCATACATTACGTTCTAATTGGCGAGCCGGCTACTGTTGTGAGGGGGTTAT
Organism: Medauroidea extradentata; assembly: GCA_003012365.1. NCBI lineage: Eukaryota > Metazoa > Arthropoda > Insecta > Phasmatodea > Phasmatidae > Medauroidea > Medauroidea extradentata. Next base: position 53,963 of record PNEQ01067274.1, on the reverse strand, counting down.
TCTCCCCCCTGCCCCTTAAGCACTCTTTTCCCCCCCGTGCGCGCCGGCCATCTTGCATCTCTCGCCGCGTTCGCCGAAGCCGTGCCATAACTCTTCTCGGCGGCGGGGAAATTATCCGTCGAGGAACTAAGAAAGTAAACATCGGTGGTCCAGCGGATCACGGGGAATAAATCACGGTTTTTAAACGCGCGGATCTGACGGAATAAACTCGAGACAAAAAAAAATTAAAACTTTCTGGGAACCGTTTATCTAACACTTTGAGAACCACCGACGTAGTAAACGGCGTCATGTTGCAGAATATGCCAGTGTTTTTTTAGCACTGTACCTTATGGTTTCGTGTTTTATACACCAACTACTGAAACGGGTAAGCAGGGACCGGTAAATTTCGCGAATTACTTTTACGACAGGCTGGAATCTAAACGCATGTACATTTCTTCAGCAACGACAACTGGATTTCAGTTTATTAGACACGCTCTGGACAGCTTCGGACAAATAAAAAACTTTGCAGGTGAATCGTGTCTGATGCCTTACTGATTGCAGCTCACTGGGGCAACTGCCCATGGCAAACAGCTGAAACTCGAGAGAGAGGAGTTTTTATTTGGAAGTTGGTAGTCAGGTAAGAGGGCTTGACGTCTTTTCGACAGCGAGGCCATTGGAGAGGTGAAACACAAATTCGTTCAATGACAGTAGCTGGGAGAGGAGTCAGCCATGGCCTTTGTTAAGGAACCATATCAGCATTCGTCTGGAGTGTTTTCGGGAAAGCATGGAAAACCGAAATCAGGATGGCGGAGCCGGGTATCGAACCCGGGTCCTCCCGAATACGAATCCACCGTATAATTTCGAAGGTGACTTCCTCAGGTCGATACCTGACTCCATTAGGCCAGGATGGAACTGCGGTGGTCCATCACTGACTTCCTCAAGGATGGGTATTTTGTGGACAACACAACATCATGTCCTGATTCCAGAGAGGTAGTATTATTTTTCACCTCCCAGGCCGGGAATCGAACCAAGGACCCGCTGATCTACCGGCCGCTGACCCAAGCCGTCAGACGAGTGGAGTTTAGTCTAGCGAAATTTTCCTGTACATGCTATTCACGGTACGGTTACCACTTCTAGAGTCCCGGTTGTTATACTACTTTCAATACAGCCAATGGTTAGAGATGCTGATTAATCGCTGGAAAACATGACTGTTTGATGGGTTTCAACGCACGTTCAGTTTACCAGAAGATGACTGGCTTTCGCTTTTATGTGGAGTTGTTGCCATATTTGGCTGATCCAATAAGAATAACACTAATATAATATTCGATACCTAGAGACATGAACTTTTCGCGAAAAGAAATTTGCCTCACTTTGTGTCAGTGACTTGTGTGCACGTCTGCAGACTTGCTTCACGGTCAGAGATTGGATGTTTTGACATTCGTGTGTCGTGGGGTTTTACACGCAAATCACAGACGTGTGGTGTTACAGTAACCTTATTGTGATTGGTTCAGTCAAATGAGAAACGTCACAGTTCAAAGGCACGCTGCCAATATCTATAAAGCAGAACTGCAGACGTGCACATAAGGCACTGGAACAAAGTGGGGCAAAATTCTTTTCGCGAAAAGTTCATGTCTCTATCGATACCTTATATTTTAGGATCCCTGTTTTCCGCGAAAAGAATTTTGCCCCAGTTTGTTTCCGTGCCTTACGTGCACATCTGCAGTTCTGCTTCGTGGTCAGTGATTGGATATTTAAGCTCTCACGAGCCTTGGGGTTCTACCGGAATATCATAGGCATGTGGTATTGCAGGAACTTTATTGTAATTGGCTCAGTTAAAGAGATATGGCTCTTCACATAGCCACGTTGCCAATAACATGAAGCAAAATTGCATATGTGTACGTAAGGCACTGAGACAAAGCGAGGCAAAACTCTTTTCGCGAAAAACAGAGGTCCCTATATATATACTGGTGTGCAGACAGCTACGTTGTGTCAGACGTACATCACCTAATCATATATGTTGTAATTTACTACGGCGTTTTCAAGAGTATGTTGGCACAAAACATTTCCGCGATATATCATCCTCTCTGCCAATGGGTTTTCGTGAAAAGAATTCCGAACCACTTTGTCTAAATATCTTACGTCCACATCTGCAACACTGCTTCGTGGTTATTGGCAGATAGTATTAGTTCAGAGCCGATACTCATTTGACTTTGCCAATCAGAATAAGATTACTGCGCAACCCCCGCCCCCTTTGTCAACGATTTGCGGATAAAACCCTGAGACGTTGAGAGTTAAAAACATCGAATCACTGGTCATGAAGCATAGCTGCAGATGTGCACAGTAAGGCATTGGAGCTAAATGAAGCGAAACTCGTATAACAAAAAAATTAGCGGCTCTAGCAATTAGCACTTAACATTTCATCGTTGTATCCCATGTTACGCAATAAAACATCAAGAAACCGACATTGTATAATATTGAATTTTTTAAAAATCTAAAAAGTACAGAAAAAAGTTTTTAATATAACACATTTTTAAAGTAAAAAAATTGTTCACTCTGATTTTTTTTTTAAACGTTTTGTTACACCCTATGGCATGTTATTTCGCTATGAATTATTTCACTTGAGTAAGTAAATCGAATTTCACTATTTGCATGGCTGCGTAACTTTTGAATGTTGACTTTGATCCACCGTTATGAGGAATGTGTGCGAGCTGTATTTGTTTCGTAAGAGGACACTGCACTCACAAGTATCGTCTACAAAACTAACACTACTTCATATAAATATAGAATTATGATTTTATCGCACTTGACGACCCGTAACATTGGCGTTCATGCCTGTTGTATTGTTCGGGGACGGGTGACCAGTGCCACGGCCGGAGAATGTGTAGCCCGAACTTCATTGAACTGTAGTCAGTGCGTGTACAGGACTGAGGAGTCTAAGCTGCGGCCAGATGAATACGCAAAATACTCGTGCCTCTAACCATGAGTCGTCCAGTTTGACGTGGTGTTGGAGAAACACGCCCGTCATCCCTTCCTTGTCTCGTTGTTGAGGGTTATTCGGCTGGCTGAGGCGAACGTACTGCGCACAATGCACCACCTGTTCCCTTCTGGAACGGTTCATTAGTTCACCTACTGGGGTGATTAGGGGGTGGTGGAAGGATGAGGGGGGAATCTGTGTCCTCATTGTGTGCGATGTGTCGACGTCACTTTTCCGGCGTTTCGCACTCTTGGACCGTTTAACCCGGGGCAGGCAAACAAACCCTCCTACCTTCGGTGAGTCTGCAGAATTTCCCATCACTCCATCAGCACACTACAGTCTGTCTCGCGTAAAATTTCCAGTTCTAGTCAGTTGTGTTGGCAGCGTGTCTTCACTTAGGTCTATCTGACAACGCCAAGCAGAACAAGGTTACTGCTGTGCGACACACGTCTGTCATTTGCGAGAAGAAACCCAAGACAGTGAAAATTAAATCATTCAACCAATGACCATGAAGGAGAGTTGCAGATGTTCACATAAAGTAGGGATAGGAAAATTTCGCGGATTCAATGACCCCCCCCCCCCAGGTTAGAATCAAATATCCTATGCATATTCAAGCCCCGACCATTTGTCCATTAGCTGCTGCTCGGTGGAACAAATGACAATGTGGAACAGACGGGGCTTGAGTATGCATAGAACAATGGATTCTAGCATGGGTGTCATTGAATTCGCGAAATATTCCCATCCCTACTTATGATAGGGCCCGGTAGTTTTCGCGAAAATATTTTTGCATCACTTTGTTTCATTGCCTTGTGTGCACACCAGCAGATATGCTATGTGGTCAGTGATTGGATGCCGTAACACACAGCGTGTGAAGGTTAAACCCGCAAATCACAGAAGTGATGTGTTGCAGTTATCCGTGTACTGATTGGCACAGTCAAATGAATAATGACTCTGCACAAAAACACTCTGCCAATAATCATGAAGTTGAGCTGCAGGTGTGCACGTAAGACACTGAAACAAAGTGGGGCAAAAATCTTTTTTGCGAAAACTACCGGACCCTACTTATGAGTATTTGATGTTTCCATGGAAGCAGCCAAAGGATGACTTCTTTCTGTGTAAGTGAATTGTAAACTCTTATGAAATCAGGTTTATTTGTGTCTGTAGACGATTATTCAACCAAGAGTCAGCCCGAAACATAAAGTTGCATCAGCAGTGTAATTTGATGATAAGCCCTAGTTCACAGAGCCGTACTGTTGAATATAGTCATAGTAGAGTTTCTTATTATACGAAGTAAGATGGTCACGCGTTCTATACCCTATCCATTCTAAGGTTGCAGATAATTCAGTCAAATGAATGACAATAACATTTTTGCACAGCATAAATTTCATTTTCATTATTGGGAAACAGAAGTAAAGTTTGTAACGGCACAATCATCACAATGTTAGGAATGAAGACATAATTCAATTGCTTTGATTTATTTCGTTAGAAATTTTTATTTCTGCTGCAACCTTAGAGTGGATGGAGTATAACATTATACAACCGCACATGCACTTAGAAGTGTTGGACTCGTAAATTTGCTTCACGTCCTCTAATTACGTTACAATAACGACTGTCTTAACGTACGTTCATATGCAAAAAATTAATATGCAGGAACACTGATTTATCGATGGATAAGTAGACTGTCAGCTAGGTTTCAATATAACATGTCCATATCTGGCCTTCTAACGTTATTGGCGTGTCCCCATCTGTCTAGGCGAATGATATATTTTGTGCGCTGGTGCTGAATATTTGTGAAGTTAATCTTTGAACAGCTGCATCACTATCATTAGAGGCCACGATTTTTGGTGGAAAGAATTCTGCAACAGCTTGTTTCAATGTTTTACGTGCACATCTGCAGCTCTGCTTCGTGGTTATTGGCAGAATGCATTATTGCTAGATATGATGGTTTATCGCGGGAACACTCGACTGTTTGCTGGGTATCAACGTACGTTCAGCTTACCAGAACATTACTGATTTACGCTTGGGCGTAGAGCTGTTTCCCTATTTGACTGAGCCAATAAGAATCCCACTATAGTAGTAATTTGATGACTTTTAATGGTCTGCAGACAGCTACGTTGTGTCAAATGCATATCACCCAATAATATATGACGCAAGAAACTACGGCGTTTTTAAGGGTATGTTGGCACAAGACATTTTTGCGATATACCGTCATCTCTATTGCACAGAAGTGGCTCATTTGACTGTGCCGACAGGAACAAGGTTACTGCGAAAGCACACGTCTGTGATTTGCGGGTAGAACCCTAGACGCTGAGAGTTGAAAACAGCCAATCACTGGCCATGAAACAGAGCTGCATATGTGCACATAAGTAGGGACAGGAATTTTTTGCAGAAAAAAATTTTGCCGCACTTAGTTTCAGTGTCCTACGTGCGTACCTGCAGTTCAAAATCATTTATATTGGCAGAGTGTTTTTGTGCAGAATCGTTAGTCACCTGACTGTGCCAATCAGTAAATGGATAACTGCAACACATCACGTCTGTGATTTTGCGCGTTTAACCTCAAGACGCTGGGTGTTAGGGCAGCCAATCACTGACCACAAAGCAGTGATGTAGGTGCGCACGTAAGGCACTGAAATAAAGTGGGGCAAAAATTTTTTCGCGAAATTTTCTGTCCCTACACGTAAGGCATTGAAACAAACTGTTGCAGAATTCTTTCCACCAAAAATCGTGACCTCTAACTATCATCAAATCATACAAGGTGAAAGCGGCTACAACGTTTTGCAAAATACTGCGGAATGAAAGATTCCAGCGATTTGCACTAAAATAAAAATAATATTATTCCCATTACTCTCATAAGTTGATAAAACTAATGCCTTCAGGACTGTCAAAACTTGAAACTCTTTCGTGACACGGACTGTACCCGTGTCCGCTGCAAAATACACACTGACTGCCAAGACGAACAGAAAGTACCCAACACAAACAAACCTCGAATGAATAGTTCTTTTTATACTGGACGAATTTTAAATTTAATTCCATGGAGGTTTCATGGTGAAACTTATTTATCGCAATGAGATTGGCTGGTTGGTATTTTCATTTCCATGAAATAGGCGTATTTTATTTACTGTGCACGGGCGAACAAATAACTATAGAAAGTATTTTTCGTGAACGATTCCGTGTTGCATAAAAGTTTTTGAATGCGTCATCCGAAATAACGACGATAATTTCGAGCCACAGGGCACTGGAGTCTAGCATTGAATTCGCGAAATTTTCCTGTCCCTATTAATAGGCTGCAAATTTACTGCAAAGCTTTTTTTTTTCCTTTTGGATTCCGCAATATAAAATGTGTCGGTGCCGTTACGCCAATTCCCGATGATAACTGAATGCCCCCGAGTGTTCCCGAGATGCGGGAAAGTTAAAACAACCCAAACTCTCTTATATTAAAATATAGCAGAATTAACCTTAGGCGGGCGGAGACGCAGACAGTGATTACGAAAACCATGGTTGATCTACTCGATAGATTCGACATTACTCTTAAAGCGGGCAAGAACTTCATGCGATAAAAGTATATTGGCCCGCAAGACCTCTTAAATATTCAACACGATCTCATCGCCGGACTTACTCAGTCTACCCTGCTCCCGAACCAGGTAGACAGCCGCCAGCAGACGATAAACAAGAAAGAGCGAGTAAAAAGTAAACAAATACAAGTTCTCGCATGTGTACATAAAACACAATATGCTGCAAGACGTTAGAGTGAATGTCCACGAAAAAATACGGCGTCGAAATATTGTATTTTTGTTAGACGTGAAGTTTGGAGGAGTAAATTAAGTAAACATTTCGTCAGAGAACGTAATTCAGGCATGGAATAAGTTATATTGTTATTGATTATTTTGTCTTCTAAACACACAATTTTTTACATTTTAAATTTATTTGATATCGTTAACTTTCGACTAACGGAAAAAGCAGCGGTTGCATGTAAGAAATCTTTCACTTTCCAATCCTTTATTGCTATGTAAATTTTTAGAGGTTATAGCATTTTTATACACTATACGTTACTAGTGTAGTTTTGTTGTACCAGTACAAAATACTATTTTGAACTGTCCGAACACTTTCTAATAACACGGCTGCCAGATCGGCGACTGAAATTTACCGCTGCAGATATTGACGCATTTTTTTTTAAATAGGCCGCCAACACACGACTCGTCGAGTTTTTTTGTACGATCCGGGGGGGGGGGGGCGGCCTTAAACGTCCGGATCACGTGATCAATAATACCGAGTAGATTATACCTACTAAGTTTAAGTTTTCGTAAACGCCTAGAGCGACTAACAAGAGGTCGCGACGACTGACGCAGACGCAGACGATGCTGCGGCTTGATTGGGCCTTGGAGGGTCGGTCAAACAAATGACGGGAGGCTATCGGGACGCGTGTATCACGAAGAGTCTATGAGAAGGTTGGGGGGAGGGGGTAGATTGGTTTGATAAGGGGTACTGGATGGCAAGGGGTGGGGGAGATATTGTAGCTACTGGTGTGTGTCGCGGAGAGCCGGTCTTCGAGAGCCTCTGTAATTGCTGGCCCCGGGCGAGGGAGGGGTTGTAGGGGAAGTCATCTCCCCCCTACTCCTTTTTTATGATCTCTGCGAGGTTCGAAACTGCAACAAGGGCGTAGGTACTCGCACACTGGCCGACTGAAGATAAATAAACGCTAAAAACTCCAACGGTTTTGAATGCCAGTATTTAAAAACTACAAACCAACAGCAGTAGCCTACATACAGTACGTTTAATTCAAACGTGGTGTAGTTACACCAGTGCAGCTACACCAAATATCTGTCTCCATATATGCTTGTTTAGCTACACCAACGCCGTTGAATGAAACAACTTTTGGCGGATTTTGTGTTGACCAATAAACAAGTTCGTGGAAATAAAAATATGAAGGTAGTAGTAAACGACTAAAATTAATATACGTTTGTCTCATGGGTGATTTTGAAATGTGTGTGTTGATTAGCACTTGGTAGTAACATAATCTCAACACTTCATATTTCGTATGTAAGTTAAGGTGTTTTTTTTTTAAATTTAATTTCGAGTCTTATAATAGCACTTAGGAATACTTCTTAAAACTGGCATGCTTATGTGCCAGAATATTTCCTTTTAAACTGAATGGTGACATTCAGTTGTGGCTGGAGTTTTTATTTTGTCGGTCATCTATATCATACAAGAATCTCAGAGTTAGTGTCCGTTAAAAAAAAAAAATCTGTGTGTTATTACAAGATACAAAATTCAATTAAAAAATAGCTTAATTTTAAAGCGAAATGTAAAGTGTTGATGTTATATTACTACCACGCGTTACCACAGCACCTAACATACATAGCTTTTTGTCGTTCACTATTGCTATTTCAATATTATCTACAAGAATTGTGTAAACCTTCGCCTTAAACACACTCCAAATCTTCATAACGAAACGTAACTAATTTAAACTTAGCGCACTCGTTTGCTACACACCTCCTCCAGACCAGGTGTAATTTTTTCTGCAAATATTACACTGGTGTACTTACACCAGCTTGAATGAAACGCAGTGTAATCACAACATGACGTCACATCCTGTCAACGAAACAGATTTCACCCTGGAGTATACCAGTGCAACGGTGTAGCTACGCCAGCTCGAAAGAAACGAAGCTGTAATGACATTAACCAACTTTACCGAACAAACATTTGCCGCGAATTATAAATTTGTTAAGGCCATGCTATCCTTTCTTTACTTTATTTTTGTGACAGTTATTTTTCAAGCATAAGCGAGAGCATATATCAAAAACATGTTTGGCAGTTTTGTTTAAAACGGTATTTAACTTGATGGCTAATTTTTTCAAGGCAGTTAATAGTATGGTATCAGCTAATTATGTAACTAACTATATTTTTGTTACTTACCTCTTTAGTCAAAACTTTACAATTTCTTATCTTGAAACAAGAAAAAAAAAATTTGACAGCAAACAATATTTTAAACAAAACTACCAAACATAATTGTGATATCTACTCTCGTTTAAACGTCAAAACATAATTACCACAAAAACTCTAATAACAGGTGAGTATCGCCTTAAGCGTCATCTGTTACGCTGAAATTCAATGTACGGCATTTCGGCGCCAGCGATTGTTCTTTAGAAATACGTTACTATAGAGAAAATTTTGCTTAGAGAGATCGTAAAATATTTTGTCTAAAGTTGCTGGTTTTTTATTTTATTTTTGCAAATGGTTGCGAGGAACCTACAAATTTAAACTGATGCCTTTAACGACGAATGATAATAGGTACCACGCGCCCCTCGGGTGTAAAACATTCACTCATCAAAGCCTATCCGCTTTTGTACTTGAAATAAACTCCCGCAGATGTAGGAAAGCATGAAGCAATACAAATTGTTTACAAAAATAAGTTGTAAGAGTCTACGTTTTTATAATACTGAGCAAGTAGCACGTTACATATAAGTTAATTTCAGTGTAAATTATTTCATTTTAGTAATTCCGTGGTTTTTCGTCGGGCGTATGCTGCCGTAGAAATCAAATTTTTACTAAAACGTGTTATTGTAGGAATACAATACATACTAAAAGGATTTTATAAGAAAATTATGCAGTTACTGATAACGTCTAGTAAACAAACATTACTTCGTACAAATATAGAAATATGCATTTTTTCACAACTGAGTGTTCTAAATGTACATGTGGAATATGCGCTACGTAATAATATACACCTTTGCCATCAATTTTGTCTCCATCTTTTACTACTATTTATTTCTATTTTTTTAAATATGAATACAGCCATGTAACTTAGGACTGGCGTAAAAGTTTCACAACTCTTAAAACTTAACATAAACGGTCCCAATAAAATATATTTTTATTACTGTATGTATTAAGATTTGCTAAGTATGAGTGAAACACTTATAAACACGTGTATGTCCATTTTAGGTCAACTTATCTTCATTTCTCATTTTCTCGAAGTAAAAATAACAACATTGGGAGTTTGTGCAGAAAATTTTCGGTATGAACATCGAAGTGCAGAACGTAGACAACATTTGTGACGTAAAATTATGATTTAGCTTCAGAATGTCTCACAGAGGTGAGATATCGGGAGAGATCTCTAGTCCAGTGACTTGCGTCTAGATGCTAGGATGAGGCGTGATGCACGTTCCTTGGTCGCCCTTAGCTCTTCCGCACTTCTAGGCCTCGAACCCGCAAACATAAGTCCACCCAGGCTACCAAATTATAGAGGTACGTGATAGCTGTATTTTAAGGGTTGATACCTTATCATTAGAGATGATGGTATATCGCGAAAATATTTTGGGCCAACATACCCTAGAAAATACTGTAGTTAATTGCAACATATATGATTGGGTGATATACGTCTGCCACAACGTAGCTGTTTCCACACCAATAACAGGCATCGAATATCACAATAGCGCAATTCTTATTGGCTCAGTCAAATAGGGCAACAGCTCTACGTACAAGCGAAAACCAGTAATATTCTGGTAAACTGAACGTGAATTTATACCCAGCAAACAGTCAAGATTTCCCGCGATAACCCATCATTAGAGACACGCAAAATTCGCGTTATTTTCTGACAGCTGACTAGACTCCAAGTGACTATAGGCTCGTTCGACGTCTCCCGCTGACCGATATTGTCGTGACTTGCCGCGGAGAATGCTTACACGGCAGAGAGGCCAATCTCTGTAAAGAGGTAACAAACGTAAATGACAACACATAAATGTTCGTGGACAATTGAATCGCAGATTATGATCTGTTATGTACAGGAAAGTGAAGTTAAGTATGCTACCAAATGATAACGCGAATTTTGCATGTCTCTACACATTATCTCTACTTATCATTGTTATGTAGTTTTAATTTCTATTATGAAAATAATACAACTATCATAATATAAAAGTATTGGCAACTGTTAATTATGTAGCTATATTTCCAACGTGAAAGGTGGTATATCGGTTACAGTAAAAGTTCTTGACACCCAGATTTGTTGTTCCACTAAAACTTAACATGCCTAATATCTTGGAACCCTATTTTTTTATTTGTGTTCCTATTGGCGTAGAGCTGCGAACGTCATTGTCATTGGTCCCCACACCCCACACACTTCCCTTGTAAGCTTCCAGCCATAGTTAAGTCCCTGTCTTGACACGTTTCCTCCCTCCCATTCCGTGGCAAAATCGTGACGGCCCCTATGTGCGAAATATGCCCCCTGGAGGTAGGCAGCAATGCGTGTGTTCGCGACGTTTGATGTAAGGTTGTGGATTCCGTTTTCTCCTCTCCATATTGACTGGTTTAAATTGGGCGCACGACGTTCTACGCGTGCGCGAGTCGTGGAACAGAGCTGGTTTATTTATAATTTATTGTAGTTTCGTAACCTAACAAAACCTTTATATTATAGCTAGAGATGGCGATACATCGCGAAAATGTTTCGTGCCATCATACCCTTGAAAACACAGTCGTTTCTTGCAACATGTGTGATTGGGTGATATACTTATGATACAACGTAGTTGTCTGCAGACCAATATTAGGCATCAAACATTACAATAGCGGGATTCTTATTGGCTCAGTCAAATAGGGCAACAGCTTGAAGTACAAGCTAAAACCTGTTATCTACTGGAAAGCTGGGCGTTTGTTAAAATCCAGCAAACAGACAAGTTTTCCCGCGATAAACCATCATCTATAATTATTAGGGCCGGAAAATTTCGCGCATTCAGTGATCTTCATGTTAGAATGCTCTGCCCTGTGCATGCTCGAGCCCCGACTATTTGTCCACTAGTTGCTACTCAGTGAAACAGCTGACAATGACCGAACAGACTAGGCTTGAGTATGCATAGCACAATGGATTCTAGCATGCGGGTAATTGAATCCGCGAAATTTTCCGGCCACTAATTAGTAATTAGGCCTATAGCATAGCTTTTCTAATGTGTTCAAACTAAAACAAAGTAAACTAATTTAAGATAATCTAAACGAACCTAAATTAAATTTCAAAGGGTTTGCGTGAAAAGAGGGGAAAGGAGGACTGCGCAGAACCTGTGTGAAAACTGGGGGGAGGGGGGAGGGGGAGTTTCACAGAAAAATTTATACGAGGTATGGTTTGTTTTGTAAACATACGTTGTGACTATTTTACTACTGTAATAAAATTTTTAGCTTTCATCGTTTTTATACAGTTTCCACGTAAAAGTCCACATTTACGTCAAATGGTTTTATGCTAGAAATTAAAACAAACTGATTCAATGAAATGAAATTATTCACACTAAATAACACTGTCATAGGATACACCAAGTCTTTATAAATAGCGTTGATTTTTTTGTATTTTTATACAAATTAAAATAATTAGCATAATTTTTTATTTCAAATTCAGTAATTTTTAAAATAAAAATTTGCCAGTGAGGTTTTTATCTTTGTCTTGGCCTACCCGACGATACTGTTCTCCAGTGCGAATTATTTTATTTCGGTACGTGAGTCGGAAATTTAGAAATTTGACATGCCATTATTAGAGATGATGGTATATCGCGAAAATGTTTTGTGCCAACATAGCCTTGAAAACACTGACACAACGTAGCTGTCTATAGACCAATAACGTGCATCAAATATTAAAATAGCGGTATTCTTATTGGCTTAGTCAAATAGGGCAGTAGCTTCGTGTACAAGGAAAAGCCAGTAATCTTTTGATAAGCTGAACGTACATTGAAGCCTAGCAAATAGTCAAGTTTTCCCGCGATAAACCATCATCTCTAGCCATTATGCAAAATCAATGGAAGCGATACAATTTTCATTAGAGCAAAAAAAATAGTTACTTAGGGACAGGAAAATTTCGTGAATTCAAGGACCTACACGTTATAATCAACTATCCTATACATACTCAAGCTCTGAACATTTGTTCACCAGCTGTTACTCAGTGGAACAGTAGACAATGAACGAATAGACGGGCCTGGAGAGTGTGCATTGGACAATGAATCATAGCTTGCGGTTAGTTAAATTCGCAAAATTTTCCTGTCCCTAGTCACAATATATGTCTACAAAAAATACCGCACGCATATAAAAATTATTAAAACAGTTAACATTTCCCGGCAGCCTTACCCTTGAAATGCGTTTACTTGGCAAAAATTCATAGTTTTATATTTGTACCTCATAGTGTTCGTTTTATATAGACGTTACTTGTGGCTACATGTTTCGCCTGTGTAAACTTTTTTTTAACTTTCATAATCTTCCCATAGCGGCATGAAAAAGTAAACATTTGTAAGTTACGGGAACATAGGAATAACAAAAAGCAAGTGACTTGGTCAAATGAAATAATTTATGGGTAGAGATGATAGTTTACCGCGGGAAAAGATGACTGTTTGTTGGATTTCAACGCACGTTTAGCTAACCAGAAGATTACTGGCTTTCGCTTGTACGTGAAGTTGTTGCCCTATTTGAATGAGCCAATAGGAATCCTGCTATTGTAATATTTGATGCCTGTTGTTAGTATGCAGACTGCAACGTTTTGTCAGACGTGTTTCAACCAATCATACGTGTTGCGAGAAACCAAAGTGTTTTCAAAAGTATATTTGACACAAAACATTTTCGCTATATACCATCATCTCTATTTACGGGCCATATGCTAAAAGATTTAAAACCCAAAATGAAATTCCTTATTACTTTTTTTAAAAGCCTAAGAATGATGACAATTTATTCATTTTTTACAATTCATTTATTACAATTTTTAAAAAAAGACAAAATTACTTTATTGAGTTGTTTTAAATATTTTAGCATATGTCACATTACATATGTTTTCAGTATAAATTATTTCATTCGAGTAAGCTTTTGTCATTCCTATGTTCCCGTAACTTGTAAATTCTGATTTTGGCATGCTTCTACGGGAAAACTATGAGGGCTAAAAAATTTTTTACAAGTTAAAATGTACTGTAGTCACAAGTAATGCGTATAAAACGCACACTATGATATGGAATTATAAAATTATTAATATTAACGACGTGAACGCCCTTAAGGCCATGATTTTCCATTTATTTCAAACAATTGCAAATAACTTAATTAATTTTTAACCAAATGCTTCGAAAAAATTTGAAACTGTATACTCACTCATACGATACACAATTTTTCCAGAGCATTTTTTTATAATGTACCGTTTGCTAGCAAGAAATTATTTTTGCTTAATTTTGGCTTATTTTGATAACAAATTGTGTAATATTTCAGGTGGAAAAAAATCTTAAAATCCGCTTGGTGTATTACAACAGAAAAATTTTGATCCAAACGACGATACGTAAGTGTTAAAATTGTAAGAATGAATTTTTGATACATGTATTAATTTTCGTTAAAAAAATATAGTTTCGAAACCACTGCAAATAGGACATGAACAGCCAATAGAGACATACTGATAGTTGAGGCTACAGCCGCTCTAGGCACTTGTACGCTTCTTCCGCCGAGTGAACTCAGGTGATAAACTATGGAGAGGGGGAATGGAGGATAGAGAGTATAGCGGACGGTGGCGGATCCACACGGATAGTGGCATCCATCTTAACTACCTCTTTGCTCACGACGCTCCAGTATAGCTACGCTGCCGCGCTCGCTCCGGGAATTATAATAATGATAAACTGCGGGGCTTCGGGCAGGATAGTTTTTTTCTTCCAATTCTCGTTTTTTTTTTGTCTCTGTTCCAGACTGCCATAACCCCCCTGGTTTCGTGCGAGGGACTCCCTGTGCAGTGGCTTCCTCGACTGTGTTATGCTTTCATTAATATCGCTCGCTGGCGAAGATAAAGAAGGGCGTTGGCTTCGGCAGGGCTTGTGGGAAAATCGTTCGACCCCCACTTTTTTTTCTCTCCGCTGCTTTTTTTTTTGTCTCCCTCCCCCACACTTCAACACCACCCCCTCCCCCTCCCGGGCAACGGTCCTTGGTTCGCGGATCACGCACAGCAGGCTCAAAGACACGCCCTCGTCCCAGAAAAGATAACGGCGTAGAAGCAACCTCGTGTAGCACAGGCTGGCAACTTAGCGGGATGTCATCCACCAGTAATCAGCAACTGTAGATACGCATGCCAGAACGAGGCTTGGCCACAGGGGGGTGGCCCTGCCTATGGCAATGCAATGTATGGGAGCTGAGTGAAGCCGCCATTTTAGGTGTCTTATTATGGCAACCGCCTGTTCCTTAGCCAACCGCAGTTCGAAAAAGTTCGTAATGCTGTACCTGGTCCAAGAAATTTTATTGTTGATCAATTTTGTTCCTTACATTGCTAATTTGCGATACTGTGAGATGTTTTTATTGTTTAGAGGCGCATCAACTCAAATGTGTCCATAACCTCAAAAAGGCCCCAGCGCCGTGATGGAACACCCAAAAATCTGGCTTCAACTACG
This sequence comes from Medauroidea extradentata, assembly GCA_003012365.1. Classification (NCBI taxonomy): domain Eukaryota; kingdom Metazoa; phylum Arthropoda; class Insecta; order Phasmatodea; family Phasmatidae; genus Medauroidea; species Medauroidea extradentata. The sequence continues at coordinate 38,648 of PNEQ01067274.1, read as the reverse complement.
TCACAGAAAGTTATCTCCTGACTATTCCGACCTCCATGCTTGGCCAATAGGATGTCCTATACAGCGCTCAGCAGCCTGTCATACTTTACACGTAGAGAGCAGAAAAATTCAAGGGTTCACTCAAATGTAGCCTAGCCTCCAAGAATATTTGTTTGCCCAAGCAGACAACAGCTGCTCATTGGCCGCTGGCTCTCACAATGCTACCGTATAATTAGGAACCCCTGGTTCTCGCAAATAGAATTTTTCCCCAGTTTGTTTCAGTGCCGTACATGTACATCTACAATACTGCTTCATTTTCATTGACAGCGTTTCTCTGTGAAGAGCCGTATCTCATCTGTCTGATCCAATGGACGACTTGAAGTACACGCCCCCTGACGTCACCGCAGGGGAAAAATACTGTGGGAAACAAAGCTTGTTTACAAACATGCTGATTTGTTAGTTGGTAATTGCAGAAAGCCAAAATGTCGCGCATTCATAGATTTGCACGCAAGAGTAAAATATACTAGCTTCAATTTCATGCTTAAGATACGCAAATACATAATATTAATGTTTGCCTGAAAAAAAAAACGGCAAATTCCAAACAAATAGTCAATTTTCTTGACGTACATCTCATCCGGGACATGTGAAGCCAAACAGTTAAATTAAGGTTATGTTCGGCTGCGGTATCCATGGAGATAGGAATTGTATCCCACACCTGACTGAAGCTCCGCCTCTTTTTCAAGTCGTCCATTACAATATCGTTTCTGTAACACCACACGTTTGTGATTTGCCGGTAGAATCCCAAGGCTCGCGAGAGTTAAAATATCGAATCACTGACCACGAAGCGGAACTGCAGATGTGCATCGAAACAAAGTGGGGAAAAATTCTTTTCGCGAAAAACAGGGGTACCTAGCTATCGCTAAGGGACCATAAAAATACGAAACTGTTGTAAAATTAATTTTAAATAAGCTTGGAAATGACAGAAGTCATTGAACTTAATTCTCAAGTTAAAGTAAACCAATTTCGCGTTTCGGATTATCAACTTTATGTAACTTAAAATTCAGGATAGCTCTGTGATTGGTAAGTTTGCACCCTTTACCGATACTAGCGCTCAATTTTTCCTGTGCCAAACTTTTAACATTGATCTTTCTAACCTGTAGTAGAATTAACCTTACTACAGCGTATATAATCGTAAAATAACTAAGTTGTCAGCACTGTGGCTGGAGACACGCGCTCTACACGTGAACACAGCTGGGTTCACACGCCCGGCTCACATCCGCGCAGTGATTCCCGCAACTAGGTGACTCAGCCATTTCACCAAGGAGAGCGGCTGCCTCGCTGCACCATACTGTATTACATGCAGACCTCGTTCAAGGCCACGATAGGTTGTTTTTATCACATTGCTGCAGAAAAAAAACTCAAAACATTTTTAACGGAGATTTTTGAAAAAAATTCAAGACTGACAGCAGTTGCACAATGCACGCAATCTACGTACGCATTTTATGAACTAATGAACCTTTCGTTCGCAACTATATATTTTTTGTTTGATTTTGGCTAATTTCCACTGTAAAATTGATATTATTTTGGGTGCAAAATCTGAAAAAAAAAAAAAAAAAAAAAAAAAAACTACTAGGTTTTTGCTATCGAAAATTTTTTTAATTATGATCTATTTGTGACTAACCTATGAAGGAATACTTCGATATGATAATTATGTTGGTTTAAACAATATTCAAAATCACTGTAAAAGGCATGGCCTTAAAACTGGACAGAGTTAAGCATAATGAAAACACTCAGTGGTGAAGCGGTGTTAAATATGACTATACACAACGAGCACAGAATATGTGAAAATACAGAAGTAAAATGAACAGTAGGACGGCAAACCCAGTCACACACGCCAGCAAAATATCTTCGCTGGCCAGCAAGATGGCGATAACGCCGAGGTCAATAGGAAACCTGCCGTTAACATGGGGAGCCAAACAGACACGGGGCTGGTATCAACAGCCTCGGGCAGCCAATAAGAGGCGAAGTTCGCCCGTATCAAATGAGCCACCACGCCATTTCACGTCTGTGTTACTATTTAGTCTGTGCCACGAGCACATGACATTAATGTATCTCCAGGATCGCAAATAGTATTTTCCTGTTACTGAAGTAATTTTGTAGTTGAACACTTTTTGCACCTCTTGAACGCTACTGGCAGGAGTGTATTACTTTATACCTGCCTGATTGTTGCACAGTGTACAGTAATTGCTAGGGACATGAACATTTCGTGGGTTCAACGTATTTTAGGCTAGAATTCATGTTCCTGTGTAATATTGAGTCACATATTTACTTCATTGGCTGCTGTCGCAACAAAACTTTCAGCAAGACTGTCTGTAATTTGGCTCTGGTTTTGTTGTTGATTTGTTATTTTTTCCAGAGAGAGTGTGATAGATTTTGGACAGCGAGGTCTTTAGCGCTGGTGACATGAGGTACTGAGCAGTACCGGAATGAAAGGGTGGAGGAAACGGGAGATCCCCGAGAAAATCCGCCGACCAACGCAATCGTCCGGCACGATTCCCACATGCGAAAATCCGGGTCCCGACTTCGACGGGAATCAAGCCCGGATCGCCTTGGTGGGAGGCGAATGTTCTGACCATTCGGCCACCACGGCCTCTATTTGATCTAGAGTCTTCCATAGAGGGTCTAATAATTCATCACCCAATCGCAAAGCATTATGTATCTATAAGCTTTTGGATTATCTATTGATCGTAAATGAATTCGCAAATTTTTCCATTCGCTAGTTATTGCTAAGCACCGCTTCCCAAGGGATAAACGTACCGAGTAGAAAGAGAAGGTCTTAAATATACCTGAGAAAAACCAAGTGTTACTATTTAGTCAATTATCGTATTTTTTTGACAAAAATTATGTGCCCAGAAGTATAATTTTTTATACTATTGAGATACTTTGAACTGTAACAGTGAATATCTCAGTTACAGTAAACTGTTGGTTGGTTCTTATTGTTATTCATAGACAATTCTCTGTTTTCCTTGGATCTGTGCAATGCTTTGGTATCAGATCTGTTCTATCGCTATACAAGCTCTGAGAGAGTTTTGATATCGCATGAGAAAGTTGAAAGTTACAGCGAGGATCGTCTATGATCCCTTCCCATTCATGCTTGCGTTTTTGCTGGAAAAGTCGGCTTGGGGCACCATTTTCTTCGCATGTGCGAGAAAAGAGGTTTTGGCCAGTTACATGAGGTGACTATGGAACGGCGACGGAGTGCTGTGGTGAGGGATACACGAGTCCCCTGAGAAAATACGCCGAACAACAGAAACACCTGCCATGTTTCCCACGTGCTATAAACGGGAAATTCCTCTGCTGGGAATAGAACAGTGTTTTATGACCAATCTGTTATCAACGTCCACTGAGTAAGGGTGAACCACGGCGGCTGCGGTAGTTGTGGCAACAACAAAATTCGACAAGGTTACGCGGCTTATAAAAGCGAGGTCACTTCTCTGTCCAGAGAACCTGTGCCTCGTCGTCGGGCCAATGAGGTTTGATGGTGAGAAACGTGGTTGCTGTGCAGACCTCCATAGAGGAGTGCTAGGTGCAAGAGTGGCTCGAAAAGACACTGGGAACCCCGGGATTCCGTGTTCGTTACTCCGATCGGAACTGACATAGTGGTAAATCTACCCTCTCACTCTCCGGGTTTCCTCTCTTGTACTCTCTCCCGAATAAGCCTATCAGGACTACTGTATTCAAGGCCAAAATAGAAGGGAAAAGGGATCTCTCCATCTGTTAAAGTTTCTTCTAATAGAGTAATTGTTTAATGTCATGTAGAGACATGATTGATTGATGGCTAGAATAAATTAGAGTCTCTGGTTTGTGGAGATTGCCTACCATTCTTGAGTTGCAGCCCGACCCCAATTGTGTGACTGAATTAAAGGTAGATTCATTTGAGCACAAGCCTCAAGTGGGATTGTGATTTACATAAACACGAATCGCGATACAGCTGAGTTCAATAGAGTTCACATTTCAGCGTTTTTATAGCTTTGTTTGCGCAGTAGGCAGCTGCAACTAGGTGCTCTTGTACCTGGGTGCAGTACTCAACTTGCTGCAGCCAAACAGTTCTGCTGGCGGGTGTAATTTATGCACCTGAGTGCAGCGTGTATGAATTTTAAAGAAGTTCACTTTAGAAGTTTAATTAATAATATATGCACCCTACCCACGCGCCCTTCGACATAGCTGGGAGCCAATCAGATGGGAGGATTTTGACGGACTGGTGGGGGTGCGAAGAATGGCATAGACATCGAGCTAGTTACCGGGGAAGTTGGATAAGAGAGTGGGTATATAGTCTTCTGCTCCGGCGGCGACCGCACCTAGGGACTCTGGGTTCGAGTAGGAGTGCGACCCACTGACTAGAGATCTAACTTCAACGGCGGCGCGAGCAGCGGGTCTCCTGTTGGTTAAGACCACACGTCTGTGATTTGCTGCAAAACTGTAAAGCACGCAACTGTTAAAAACAGCCAACCACTGATCATGAAGCAGAGCTGACGATATGCATACGAGTAGAGATGATGATTGATCGCTCGAAAACTTGGCTAGTTGCTGTGTTTCAACGTACGTTCAGCTTATCGAAGCTCACTGGCTCTTCTCTGTACCTTTGAGCTGTTATCCTACTTGACTGAGTCAATAAGAATCCCGCTATTGTAATATCTAATATCTGTTATTGGTCTGCATACTACTACGAAGTGTCAGACGTGTATCGCCTAATCATACATGTGGTGAGCAACTACAGTGTTTTCAAGGGTATGTCGGCACAAACAATTTTCGCGATATACCATCATCTCTACATATGAGGCACTGAAACAAACTTGAGAAGAAATCTTTCAACAAAAAATATAAAGCCATTGTTATAGTATCGACAGTGCCGGATTTAAGCTTCTTGGTACCCTTGGCCAGTCAGTCTAAGCGCTCCCGCAGCCTCTGTTCCTATCTCTGATTTCAACATCATATTATTTAAAATTACTCTGCTCTCTCCTCTCGCTATGTATAGTAATAGTAATAACACAATAATAATCCAGCTTAATTGTAACAAAGTTATTTGAAACTAAATAGCTGGACTGGCCATAGAGCAGATAAAACCAATAGAGACAGCATAAGTAAACAATGCCAAAAGTAAAGCCATTTTAAAAATTTTTACTCGTCGCCAAATTGACACTTTTAAAAATAGCGATTGGAAATTCTTCACGTGTTTTCCTCGATAAAATTGCGCCCTTGTGAAATTTGCGCCCTAGGCCTGGGCCTAGTGGGCCTTGTGGTAAATCCGGCCCTGAGTATTAACTAAATGAATATGACTTGCCATAACCAGAATTCTCGGTGAATTAAAGATTGTCTGGATTACGATTCACGACAGAATAATCCAAGTTCAACAGGTGAACCACACGAGCGTAAACCTTCTTGAGTCGAGAAACGTTACCGAGGAGTTAAAATGCTATCGCTAAAGCCACAAGTTTGTCACGAAAATATTTTTGCCCCACTTTGTTTCAATGTCTTACGTGCACATCGCCAGCTCTTCTTCATGGCTATTGGCAGCGTGTCTTTGTTCAGACACGTCCTTCATTTGACTTCACCAATCAGAGTAAGACAATTGTGGCACCATACACTCCAAATCTGAATTAGTGAATATTCACTGATTCACGCTGGTAGATGGAGCAGTTTCAACAATTTGAATAAGTGAAAGTAGTCACTGTTTAATTCGTGAATATTCACTGACTTCCTACAAGAGTGCCAACATCTCACAAGTGAATCAGTGAATATTCACAGTTTATTCCAGTTGTTCTCAAAGAACAGTTTTCACTTGTTGAATCAGTGAAAAATTACTGGAAAATCTGTGGACATTTACTAATTAACTTGTGGAATGTTGGCACCCTTTATCGGAATCAGTGAATAGTCACCGATTTCACAGTTATTTTCTCACTGATTCTGTTAACTGCTTCATCCATCGGCGTGAATATGTGAATATTCACTAATTCAACTTAGAGTGTACGTCTGTGATTTGCCAGTAGAAGCCTAAGACAACAGAGAGTTGAAACACCCAATCACTGACCACGAAGCAGAGCTGCAGATGTGAACATCAGGTACTGTAACCTAATGAGTCAAAATTCTCTTCGCCATAAAATTGTGACTCTAGTCAACGTTGTGTCCAGACAGCCATTAGTAGAGACCGAAAAAAATTCGCGGTTTCTCTGACCTGTAGGCTAACCTCCTAATCTTACTATGTTTTCAAGCAAACAACAGCTGTTCATTATCTGCTCGATGATACAGGGATATGGGGTACGTTAATGTATATTTTTATTATTGGCTCAGAGACTTCCACACTGAAAAAATAGTATAGTTATAGGAACCATACTTGTGTTAAAATAGTGACAACAAAACAGTTCGGCTGTTGGTACTATTCTGGACAGTTCCTTCAACAATCTGTTTTGTAGAAGGAACAAAGAGCCTTGTTACTTTTACACACCAGATGGTAACTTCTACAGAACATATTGTTGAAGGAACTGTCCAGAATAGTACCGACAAACGAACCATTTTGCTGTCCCTATTTTAACACAAGTATGGTACCTACAACTATACTCTGTTTTCAGTGCAGGGTATGTCAAATAAGTTAAGTGCCAACTACAAAAGTGACATGAACTTACAGTTGCTGGAGTTCAAGCGTGCGCGTAAAATAAAACGCGAATTTTTTCAGGTCTCTAGCCGTTAAGGCGTTATTGTGGACGAAAAACAAAATTATCTGAGGGGGTTGTTCCTCAACAAGGGAATAAACGCCTGGACGTGGGAATATATGTTTGAAGACCATGTGTGTTTGTGAGAATCCGACATGTAACGTAACATCTCATGCGCGACTTAACTGTAGTTTGTTACGCTCGTGAACACACACCAAGGCTGGTCGTTAAGCATTCCAGATGACCTTGCATACAAAAAACTTGCATACATAAGTAAAAGTACCATTAAGCTGTAAACGGAACACGAAATGTATTTTTGTTCCGTAGCACGAATATTTTCATGCCTTGGACAAAACGCTTGTTAAAACATTTAAAATTAAATGTTTATTTCTCTGCAGTGATCATTTGGAGAAAATCACAGGGCTATAGAGGAAAACAGAGATGTACTAAGCAAGAGAGAGAGGGTGCATGTTGTTGTGGAACGACTTATCTGCCGACCTAAACTGTGTTTGAATAAATGCTAGTCTATCAATAGTCTGGTCATAATAAAGTAAGCACTGTTTTTAATACCCGGCTATTCTTTTCTTTCAGGCAATTTATTACTTACACCTGTTCGTTCGTATAAACGTTGACATGTTGAGTGTAGTAAACACTGTAGCCCTGTATCCTTCCTTGTTTCAATTGTTGAAATCTAAGGCAGCAATTAAGTGTACCGAAAACCGGGGATACTTCGACTTTGTGGGGTAACTTTGCCCCACCCAAAATTTTGGTATTTCTGTCTTTGGTAAAGAAAGTTTTAAAGGTTAACTTTAAGTTCCAAATAAATTATTTCAAATACTAGACTCCAATTATCTACTTATTTAACACAAGACCCCAAAACAAACATTTTCAATGGACAAAGTAACTCCAAAAATGGACAAAGTAACTCCGGTTTACGGTATATTTATTAGCGGTAAATGCCAGCTGATAGGTCCATAAGAAGCGCATTTGTATCCGCGAACGGCATATACATGCACTCATTATACACATAGTTTACTTGACTGTTCATTCTACTTGAAAAGTGTTTTTTACCTTCAACAACAAATCTTAATGACTTCTCTGAAGTGTCTTGATTTTTACCAATAATATTATTATTTTCAAGTTTCATTAGTTTTATGATCTAAACTGGCAGTCACCCATTAAGGGCTTGTTCCCGATTTTTTTTGTGCCAATAACGCAAATATTTTTTAACCAAAGGTTTTGAAAAAATTTGAGACAATGTGCAATAACACGATGCACAATACTGTGGACGCGTTTTTTAAAATAATGTACCATTCGCCAGAAAAAAATAATTTCCTTCATTTTTGCTTATTTTCACGACGAAAAACGTGGTACTTTGGGTAATGAAATCTAAAAAACCGTTCAGTATAATTCTACAAAAAAATTCAGCTACAAATTATAACATATAAGTGGCAAAACTGTGCAGCGAAATTTTGATATGAGTATTAGGTAGCAATAAAAAAAAAGTATTTTCGAAATTACTGCAAAACTCCGTTACAAGGCCTTAAGAATTAGTGGACCTAGCGCGTAAGTAGTATTATAGCGTTATACGGAAAGTATTTTTTCGTGCGTAACTATTAAAAATGTTCCCAATGTTTTACGAACGAAAGAAGACACACTTCAAACTGTGTCCTAACGGTTTTGAAAATTCCGTCCGCTAGTTAAAAACATGCTCACCCAAGCTCCTCGAAATTGCTCAAAATGACTTTTCCACGATGCTGTATCTGGTAAAATATCAACCGTAACCGTAAAACAGAATCGTAGAAACCTGCATTGGACTTTACCACATACTTTCCATAAGTAAAATAACATAGTCGTCGCTTGAAGTCCCGTTGAAAACAGTTTCTACGAAAACACTGGAATTGTATCGTAGAAAAAAAACCTGTTTACGAACACACACTGCAACGCATTTGAAGCGCGAGGTAGGCGGGCGCCTTAGTCAACTTTTCGCCTTACCTGTTTCCGTGCTGCCTCAAACGAAAAAAAAAAAAAAAAAAAATACTACGGTCCAAAAACTGTTAAATTAACCACGAAGCAGGGCTGCAGGTGTGTGTGCGAAATATACCAGAATTTGAACAAACCTACCCAACACCAACAGGTCATTCATTACGAGCGTCTGTAATGGACGAGAGACGTGCGATCCGGGCGACGGCCGCGCAGAGGTGAGAAGAACCAGCTCGTATGCCTGGTGGGTCCTCCATCTCGCTCAGACGGCGACGCCGGCGCGTTTTGTCAACCGCTCGCAGATTAATTACCAGCTGAATATTTATGAGGTCCCGACCGCGGGCGAAGTGCCCCCGCTAGAGTCTGCTGACCGGCCGAACGTCGGATGGAAGAGGCTACGTAAATTAAGGCGGAGGTAAAAGACTGCCCCGTGTCATCGCCAATAAATTGTCTCCCCGGACCTGGCTTCCTACTCTTGCCGACATCAACCACCGTAACGACATTATGGGTTTCAAAATGGGAGGAATCTAATTAAGGTCACTGGTTTTTTCTTAACGGACTCGCTCTTTTGCATAATCCTACCGTTAAAGGCGTAATTTTTTATGTCCTCTCTCCCCTCCCCCCTATCCAGCTAGCTGTCGAATTCTCGAGTGTGTTTCAAAGGAGAGTGTGTGTTTTCTGTTGTGAAAATAAAAACCAGTCGCTTTAGCCCTGGATGTCTGCCCAGAATTCTTAGCTGTCCTTGCCTCTCGACTATTAAAAGTGACACAGCGGAGGCTAGATTAGTTCATCCAACATGTGCATACCCTGACCTTGCATTAGGGATTCTCCGAAACATCCCAGCGCAAAATGTGTGCAAGACCGGAAATAGTAGGCTTTGTAACGTGTACAGGCGTGCTAAGTCTAACCTGGAGGTCAGATATACCGTAAAGCCGGATTCACAACCACCACTGAGCGTACGTGCGTACGTACGTGTAAAAGTAGAAACACCTAGTATGCATGCTAGCATTCACATCCTAGCGTAGCGTACGTACGTAATATAGTTTATCAACTTTCTACTTCGTACGTACGTACGCTAAGTGGTGGTTGTGAATGCAGCATGTGCACACGTAAGACTCAGTAGAATATTAATTTACATTGAGAAATCATTTATCTAGTGGTCATAACATATTAAATTCACTTCGAAAAATAACGATCATCTGTTACCGACATTTTGTAACAAAATAAACATTTTCCTTACATGTCTAGATAAAATTTTGTTGTGAATCCAGTCTCAAAGACTCAACGTACGTGCGTGTGTTCGTACGTACGTTAAGTGTGGTTGTGAATCCGGCTTAAGCCTGCCCTTCTTCGTTATACTAAGGCTTCGAACTTCAGTAACAAAAATATGTTTAACATTTTAATTGTGATCTCATATTCGATACATTGATTACTTATTGTTGAAACTACACATGCCTACTCTCTGCTGGTAACATACACTCTAAAAAATAGTTTGTAAATTTACCAGACGTGCGTATATGAGCGCTAAAAACGCAGGCATGGTAGAATATTTTCCCAGACATCCATGGTAGCACTCCTAAACCTTTTTATAAAACAGTCAAATGTATACTGAAGTTACCAGACTTGTGTTGAAACAGTTGTAAAAGTTTGCATATTGACGAGACAAAGTATGGTAACTGTACAATACTGCGTCTGGTATAACAACTTCCTAATCATTCAAGGAAGTTTTTTACAGTGTAGCGAACTGGGTGTACGGAGCCTTCCCAATTATGTGAAGTCCGCAAAGTGATTTATTACGATGTATGGACAGTTTACCCTACATTGAAATAGCAAGGTCTCCAGCTAAAGGGGACCGTGGTTGGCGGAGTTGCTAGAGCTCTCGCCTCCCACCAAGGCGATCAGGATTCCATTCCCGGCCGGACTATACCGCTGGTCGGCGGGCTTACCCGGGGAGCTTCTATTTCCCCCTATCCTTCATTCCGACGCTGCTCCATACTCACGTCATGTCACCCCTCACCAGAGCTAAGACCAAGATGTTAAAGTGCGGACCAAAATCTGCCTGACTGGGAAAAAATAGATGTAATTATATATAGTTTGGCATTAGTGGAATAGTCATACAAAATTTCGTTTGTATATATACGTTTATTTTATATCGGCTGAGCTACAATGTGTTGCTACCATGCTTGCTAGCTTATGTGTTAAGTTAGAATAGCAGAAGCAACGATATTCTTACAGCATGTCTAAATCCAACATTTATCCAGATGTAAAAGTGTGAGTAATGAGTGGTTTTTATTCCTTGTGTTTTTTTATTCTTAACAAAATTGCAGAACAAGTTTCAAATATTTTTTCCCTCAAATGATTTTGCATATTTTTTTTTACGTGTATATATATATATATATATATATATATATATATATATATATATATATATATATATATATATATATATATATATATAT
>PNEQ01067274.1:6616-27420 GCA_003012365.1 Medauroidea extradentata | reverse complement strand
AATAAATAAAAGATAAAGTAAAGTTTAACAACATAAAAAAACAGCTTTCGACAATTACATTCAGGAAAAAAAAAACAAGTTCGCTCCAACAAATATGAGAAACGCGGGACGGGTTTGACATATATGTATGGTTGGAGGAACTATGTTAAATTTTTCAATATGACATGTGTAAGATATTCGAATAATTTTCAAGGCAACAGTAAATATGACTAATGTTCCATGTACGCACCAAAATTCTGGTATTTTTTAGGTAAACTAGGAGGAAAATATCTGATCCCTTATACCAAAGAACAAAACTTGGTACAAATACTAGAATTGTGGGACGTCTGGCAACACTGGAGCAGTGTATGAATTATTTCTCCACGTGAGATGAGACAGCTGTACTGCACTGTAATGTATATTCAAATTGCAACCCGAGCAGTTGGTTTAATGGCGTACATCCTACCCAAAATACATGCGGGTTAAACCATATGATATATTTATCTAGAATAAATGGCAAATGCGAGAGGGCAATACATTTCTTATTAGTAGTAAACGTGGCTGAGGGTTCGTCCTACCTGTGTGCAGGAACAGATGGTTCTTGAGGTTGGTGTGCTTGCTGAAGCCTCTGTTGCATATATGACACTTGAAGGGCCACGAGCCATTGTGGACGTACATGTGCGACTTGAGGTCCCCGGGTGTGGGGAAGGACTTCGAGCACAGCCCGCATTTGTGAGGCTTCTCCTGAAACACACGTCAACACACACTCCTTCAAATAATACTCAGCAAAACATTTGTCCTTAGCTTACAAGGCAAATCTTTCAAGCTATTAGTAGAGATGATGGTATATCGCGAAAATGTTTTGGGCCAACATAGCCTTGAAAACGCTGTAGTTTCTTGCAACATATATGATTGGGTGATGTACTTCTGACACAACGTAGCTGTCTTCAGACCAATAACAAGCATCAAATATTACAGTACCGGGATTCTTATTGACTCAGTCAAATAGGACAATAGCTTCACGTACAAGGGACAGCCGGTAATCTTTTGTTAAGCTGAACGTGTGTTGAAATCCAGCAAACAGTCAAGTTTTCCCTCGATAAATCATCATCTCTAGCTATTAGTTACGGACCGGTAGTTTGGGCGAAAATATTTTTGCGCCAATTCGTTTCCGGACCTTACGTGCACATCTGAGGCACATACAAAATAGTAATACAGACGTTAAACGACGTTGGCGGCTTATTTGATACGGACGAACTTCGCAACTTATTGGCTGCCCGAGGTTGTTGATACGAATCCCGGGGGTGTTTGGCTCCTCCTTATTGCGGCAGATTTCCTGTTTGACTGGTTGTCGACTATCAGGACAGCCGCCTGTATAGGGTTATGCGCTGGTTGACTCTACAGCTACTGACACGCTGATGTGCAGGTGCCCCTTACTACTGAGTGGTTACAACAGATCTAATAGCCGGAAAATATTTCATGCTCGTTGGTCTACGGCGCGTTCATCAATTCCGACTATCTGCAGCCCCTACTAGCAACAACCCACGAGCGGCCACTGGTTTGCCCTCCTGCCAGCTCTTTCACTTCTGTATTATTAAATATTCTGTGCCTGAGACTCTTCTTCGTGGCTAACAACAGGATATTGTTTTACTACCAGCGTTTTGGGGTTCTACCCGCTTATCACAGACACGTGGTGTGATGACCTTGATCTGACTGGTGCAGTCAAATAAGCGACTCCTCTACACAAAGGCGAGCAGATGTGTACGTGAGGCACTGAAACAAAGTTGTGCAGTAATCTTTTACGCGAAAACTACCGGCGCCTAATAATCAGCAACTACGACTAAATGAGACATAAGGATGCCTTATCAACAGAATCCCGGAAATTTCGCGAGTTCAACGACCAGCCGGCTGGACTCCGCAGTCCAGTGTACACTATGTCCTCAGGAACTTGTACACTCTGCGCTGCTCCAGTGAGTGGCCAGTTGTACATGTGACAAGGTAGTGCGAGAGTCGGTGAGTGTTGTCATGTACGTCTGCTATAGATTCACAGTTCTCAAGGAATAGTTTTATTAACAGAGACTCAATCGCGATAGTAATCAACGTGTACAGGAGTATGGAATCTAATGTCCTCTCGAACAAATTCGCGAAATTTCCAGGTCTCTACTTATCAATAGCTAGAGACCGGAAAAATTTTCGGGTTCACTGCCCTGTATGCTAGCCTCCAAGAATATATGTTTACTGAAGGAGACAACAGCTTCTTATTGGCTGTTCGAAGACACAGTATCACTATGCAATTGGACATACATTTAGTTGGTACTTTATTATCAGTTTAACGACCTCCATGAAGTGTGAAATATGTCAAGGTACAATCAAGAAGGCGACCAAACTTACAGTTTATTTAATTATAACTTGTGGCCAAAAGAAAACGCAAAATTTTCAGGTCCCTATTAATAGCGAATCTTCCACATTATTAGTGGCCAGTCAGGGACATAATCCTTGCCTCGAGCTTCACGCCTCCGATAACAGACTGACTGCTCTTTGTATAAATAAATATAGTTATGCTGTTTCGATTTTGTATTTCTAGCTATTCTATGTCCTAGTAGGCACGTTCTCCGCTTAAAAAGAAGTAAAATGTGTTATAGGCTATATATTATTTTGCATGTTGTATTCACAGCAGATTATTACAGTGCTCATAGTGACTGTATTTACACGTATATACACGAGTATTTTGCGGATATCTTCCAGGTAAAGTTAAGGTTAATTCTACTACAGGTTAGAAAGAAATTGTGTTTTCTTAGGGGAGAGTTCGGCACAGGAAAAATTTCTGCCGCTAGTTTCGCTGCAGTCGTATGTGGACTAGAAAAATACGAAGCTGTAGTAAAATTAAATTGTAATTAGATTGGAATTGACAGTAGTCATTTATCTTAATTTTAAAGTGAAAATAAACCAATTTTCTTGTTTTAAATTACTAACGTTATGTAACTTTAAATACAGGAAAGCTCTGTGATCGGTCAGTTTGGTGTACTACCGATACCAGCGTTCAAGCGGCAGAAATTTTTCCTGTGACAAACTTATAGCATTGATATTTTTTACCTGTAGCAGAATTAACCTTAGTTTGAACATCAAGAACAGACACTGTAGAAAATTTCCTGAAAAGTATGGGAAGTAGTTAACCCAGAAACACAGCATGGGACACTTACCATATTTCAAGTTGCAAATAGAGCAAATGTTTACCATTGTTACTGTACAAGACTGGTAAAAACTGTATAAATTTGACAGTTTCCTTTAAAATGTACGAGATCGTTACTATTGATGTACGTGAAACAATTCTGCCATACATAATTTTAACACTCCTATGCTTATGTCTTGTAAATTTACATATAATTTTTTACAGTGTCACTTCTGCGACTGGACGACAGCTGTTTTGACACACTTTTGACGACTTCAACCCAGTAGTAAATAAGGAAATAACTCGTTGGGTTATCGTGTGCTACTCGCTTGTACGGTTTAGAAGCTGACGGGTAGAATCATGCGAATGTGCGTTGTTATTTGGTGATAGACAAGATTTCAACGCTCTACACAATCCTGAGCATGATTCCTGAGTTTAGTGGCTGCTGACCTTCGTTTGGTGTCACTTACGTAATGAATTCTTTCTTCACAGGAGATTAATCACCGTGGCTTAAGGGCGCGTGGTAGATAAATAAACGCTGAAAACATAAATTGATTTCTACGCTTTTTTCGACGCCTATATGGATAAAATACTCAATGACAATCCTAGAGAATGGTATTTGCCTACTTTATAAGTAAATATTTATCCAGAACTACTAATTCGTTACGCGTGATCTCTTGCGCCGCAGTTAAATGCACGAGGTTCCGGCGTCAGAGATTGTGTCTCAGAAGTTCGTAATACTGGAAACAATTTTGTTTAAAACGTTGGCTAAAACTATTGTCTATGATTGCTATTGTTTAATTTTCGCATATTGGCTTCAAGAAACGTACAGTTATAGATTTATGCTTTTAGCGTTGAATTATGTACCACGCCCACTTAAGATTGCCAGAAGCACTTTCGGCTGCAGGCAAGGCGTGTAAGGCCAATGAGGGACGTCGAACTGCCGAACAACAGTAGTAAGAAAATAGGAATTCGGGGCAAATGCGCTAATTTGTTCATGAAAATGTTCTCTGTTCCAAAAAAAAGTAAGGTTCTAGAACAAATACCATCAGGGTTTTCATCGCCTTTATCGGAGTGTTCATCACATTTACCAGGGTGTTCATCAGGGTGTTTAATACTAAACTCTTAAATCATGGCCGTCTTTAGTAGAAGGTTGGAGTCTTGAATGTGGCAACCCTGCATCGGGGGCCTGTTGCTTGTCACTTCTTGGCCACCCTAGTCTCTGTATTGTGTCTAGATGCAGTTTTAGTGGCATGTACACGTCTACACAGACTAGGGCTACCAATGAGCGACCGGTAGCAGGCCTCCGATGCAGCGTTGCCACAATCAAGACTCCGGCCTTCTACTAAAGACAGCCTTGTTTAAACACCTTAACAGAAGGGAAAAAAAAAACGAATTTGTCCCCGAATCCCCATTTCCCTACTACTAACAGCAGTTTTCCAGTCTAGTCTGCGACCGACTCGACGAGTCTATTGTTCAGGAAGCTGCAGCAGCAGCAGCAGTTGGACGGAAGATAGATATGGTTGTGAAGGGCTGAAGACAACCCTTGTCGTCGCCAGATGTCACACCGACCAGCTGCCCGGCCGCCCATCCCCGCCGTTATAACGGAAGCAAGGCGGCTCTATGGGAACCATATGGATATTAAGACGTAATACTTACTCTCTCTCGACAGCTGCCTTTCGGCACGTTACTAGTCTTTCCGCGCCAGGATGTGCGCTCATTACGGATGCTCCGTAGCAAAACATTATTGATTAATGTTCAGCTTATAAACGTTGCTTCTGAATACAATTTCTTCTATAGGAGTTTCGGAGTAAAGTGAGAACTAGATAAAAACCTGCTAAATTTCTATTTTCAGCAAATTCGAACAACTAAGGACTGGACATGTCTTATCTCCCTGGACACGTCACTTGACTTGATTCTTGCGCGTGTAAAATGGGTTCACAATTGATAACATAACAGTAAGCATAGAACATAGGTCGATCGCACTAGAACTAACCTCTACAGTACGTATTCTTACCTACCGATTCACAACACTAAAATAGTGGTCGTGTGCATTGAGATGCTGACATAGGAAATTGTAATAATATACTGTACAGTATATATAAAAAGAAGAAGAAGAAAAGCTGTAGATGTCCACGCAAGGCATTCAAACATTCTGGCGCAAAAATCTTTTCGTGATAACTTCCAATCTTTTCTGTTAAGATATTATGTAATTACACAGTATCTGTAATAAACACACGTTTGATGTCAAACGTATGCCGAAACGGATTTGCGAAATATTCGTTTCAATAAATTTGGGATACTGTCAGTAGGAACACTCAGTTTTCGCGAGACAAAATTCTAATAGTCATCATCGTGCATTTCTTTTTTAGTAAGTTATTGGCAAAACCTCCTTATGAGGAGATGTTTCTCGTTTTATTGTATCGATTAGAATAAGATTGCACAAAACACCTGTGATTCACAGGTAGACTTTCAACACGCGTTACGAATTTTAACCTCATGATCCAGTGGCTGTCGTGGACGTGATACAAAGTGATCTGAAAACCAACCGGTTGTGAAGTACTATGAGAAAATCGGGTATCCTAACAATCAAATAGGTTAAGCGTCAATTTATATAATTTGGTGGACAAACGGCACTACAGTAGTATATAATTCGTGATAACAAGAGACCAAAAAAAAATCGCGGGTTATATGACCTGTAGGTTAGCATTCAAGAATATATGTGTACGCAAGCAAACAGCAGTTGCTCATTGGCTGTTCGCTGACACAGTGATATCACATGACTTTGGATGGATTCTTTGCTTAGCGCAGAAACCAGGAGGTGTCAAACATGTCATGCTCCAATGGGGAATCTGTCAGGAACTTACAGGTTTTATGGCCCGAAGGCTAGCTCTCCCACCATCCGCACGCGTTGCACCCTTACTTGCAAGAGTAATGCAGCACACGGCATACCTTTGCTTCATTCTTCGCCTTTCCTCTTCATTCTTCCCTCCGTCAAATGTAATTAACTAGACTTTCTGCCTGTGTTTTCATAAAACCTGTCCTCCTCACCATTCGGAATATGTCTCTGACTTTAGTTACCTCTAGAGCCTAATTTATTTGAGACTTCCCTCATGGTTAGAGAAGGTGATTTATCGCGAGAATGATTTCTGCCAGCGTATTCTGCAAATCAGTGTAGCGTCCTGCGTCATGTATTATTGGCCGACGGTAATGCGGCACAATCTAGTTGTTTACAGACGAATCACAAACGTCTAGTAGTAGTGCACCAGAGTCATCATTGGCCCAGTCAAATAGGGACTCGCCAGTAAGGAAATAAAAGCGTCAGAAATGATTACATTACATTGAAGCCTAGCAAACAGTCAACTTTTCCCGCGATAAATCACATTCTCTGCTTTTATTGTTCATCGGAAAAATTCTGTCTTCCTTATTCAAGGCATACCACTAATCAAATTCTTCGAGCCTTTTGACGATCTTGTTGGTGAACTCGTTCCATATCTTGTGGTATCTTCCTTCATGCACAATATTTCCCATTTCGAACTTATAGTTAGAGTTCTAACTTGTGAAATTTTCAGATCCCAGGAAATAACACAGATCACTTTGTAGGATTTCTGGGCCGATTTTGTGCTGTAATTACATATCTACACGATTTCTCTTAAAATCATTCATTCCCGCTGGAAAATCTTTCGAACAAATAATTTACCTCATTTGGCTTTCTGGGATGATATAGTGATGCAACAACGTACTTCAACGATATAAGGCCAACTCAAAATCATCCACTTCACTTCAAGAATCTTTTTTAAACATATGTGCCAAAAACATGTTGAGGTTTCTCTAAGGTAAGGTAAATGGTCTTTACGTCTCGCCAATAACGAGGCCGTTATAGATGGTGAAACGCCATTTGACACAATGATAGGAACTAGAGACGGAACCTGCCTTTGGAATTAGTTAAGAACCCCGCCTACCACGTGCTTAAAATGTGTTGCAGCGTATTCGTAAATACGTTTTTAAATAAAACTATTATACACATGCCCATTTGATTAATGTACGAAAATAAAACACACTTCAAACGATGACGGAACGGTAGTTTCAAAGACTCACGTCAATTAGAAAAAATCATTTCGGAGCCCCTCAAAATGGCTAGAAACTGCATTTTAAACCTGTTATAGCTTAAAAATGTAAAACTACTCTGGAAACACGTATTGAACTTTGTTTGAAACTTTCCGCTAGTGTCAGTCAGGCGAGTGATCTAAGAAATCACTGCACGACGTTTCAGTGTCTTGCGCTAGAGGTGATACCGCACCAGATGAGTCGGTCAACATCGCCCTTGGCGCCGTGCCTCACTCACACAAACACACGACCAGAAGGCGGGCGCCTTAAGGCAACGGATTCCTATTTATGCTGTTTTTAGTCTTATTTTTTAAATCCGGAAAGGGAGCAGATGTTGCAAGACCGTTACATACAATTGTTAAAAATAGTATGTACTATGTACATGTAGCCTATTTTTTTTTTCTTTTTCAAAACATGAGTTTCTATAATTTTGGCTCATTATTGACATTCATAAAATTTAATTAAGTTGATAAATAGCGAACATTATAGAACCTTATGATTTAAAAAAAATAGGTTATATAGTACAAATAATTGCCAAAGTTTATATGTAACGGTATTGCGGTATCTACTCCCTTTCCGGATTAAAAAAAAATAAAACTTAGTAAAATTGCATAAATATAGGCTTGGGGCCTTGCGTTGTAGCGCGTTACGACTATTCTTTTTTTTGACGAAACTATTTAACGCAAAATATGTTCGTTTACCTACGGAAAGAACACACACTTCAAACTATGTCGCTACAGTTTTAAAAATTCGGCACGTTAATTATAAACATAATTATCTGGCCCCTCTAAATGTCCAAAAATGGGGTTTCCAATCTGCCGTGTACGATAAATAACAACCGGATTCGAAAAACACAACTATAGAAAAGTGCGTTTGACTTTTAACTATGTTGGCAACAAATAAAATAATGCGGTCACTGCTTCAAGTCCCATAAGAAAAAGAATAATAGTAAAGCACGGCAAGACAGCTGAGTGGCTTGCGCGGAGAGGCGTAAATTCATTACACACGTCGGCCAACTGCACTCTTACCGCTCCTGCCTCACACAAACAAACCCAGCCTATCTAGGGAGGCCTCTTAAGGGAGAGTGTTAGAAAATGTTATCGTATTTTCATTTTCTGAGCTATAACGTTCATTCAAATAAAATTTTCTGTTCGAAAAAGAATAGGATCTATTCTTGGTAAATTGCTTGACATAAATAATAATGAAATCTTCCATTAATTTGTCATGCAGAATCATTGCAATATAATTCTTGAAAGTTAACCTATAATGGTCTAGCAACGATTCTGCATGACAATTCAAGGAAAAATACTATTATTAATATTTATGTCAAGTAGTTTACCAAGAATATATCCAAAGCTTTGTCGTAGAGCAAATTTTGATAATACAATTTGAATAAATTTTATGGCTCAAAAACTGAAAATACAATAAAATTTTCTAAGAAACTACGCCAGAATTCTTCCGGCGTGATTTATGGAAACCATGGAAAACCGAACTCACGATTGTCGGAGCCAGGAATCAAGCCAGAGTCCTTATGATTACTTGTTCAACATGTTTCGGTTCTGGCACCTCACTTGGTGAGATTTTCTACGAGGCTCTGCACTATCACCTGCTATAACACAGCGAAGGATAGCGATGAATGACCGGTTTCGTAGGCCATCTACCGAATCCTCGGCCAGCATGAGGCAGAGCTGGAAAAGAAAAAACTCTGATTTGTTGATGTTGCTCTGGACAAGGTGCTCTGCCAGGCGGTAGCGTTGATCAAAAGGGACGGGTTTTACAGGCCGAACCACAGCAGTTCACTCCTTGTCGACGCAGACGCACCTGCACTTGGCTAACTAACACCGCAGTCAATCTGCCTCCCATTCGCTCTTGTTGTTCCCATTTGAATTCTAACTCACTCGCCGTGTTGTCTGATATGTCGAGCACGCAGAACCTGTCTATTCACTAGTTCTACCCACAGGTTTAGAGATACAGATCTGCCACAGTTGTCTGTAGTGGGACGTCGTGACCTTCGACGTGACAACCCTGCAAACAAGCGTCACTTTACAAGAGATTCGCGTCCCACCACGACTATGGTTTTTCCTGACTCGTCCGAATGTCGAGCGGAAATGCTAGTCAAGAGATTCCATTGTCGTGTGAGACTACAAATTGCTAGTATCGTGAATTTAACCTTGTTTGCAAAGTTGTCACATAGAATTGCATTGAAGAGATTTAGATCAGTACTTAACATCTAGGTCTTTAGCGCTGGTGAAGAATGACACGATATGAGCATGGAGCAGCGCAGGAATGAAAGGGTGGGGGAAACGGGAGATTCCCGATAAGACCCGCCGACGAGCGAAAGCGCGGGGATCGGTATCGCCGGGAATCGAACCCGGATCACCTTGACGGAAGGCGAGTGCTCTAGCGGCCCCTGCCACATAGAAGCTCGCATATATCCTTTCAATTATATGTCTATTTGGCACCGGTACATCTATCAATGTTGTCGCGTTGTATTTCTTGACGACTCTCTCAGTTTGATTCCATCGACGAAATTTTCTCTTGTTTACAGTGAATTTCACATTTTGCCCGGAGGGACCAGAACTTATTAGCTTGGATTTATTTTATCAGGTAGGAACCTGAAAAACTAGTGTTTTATTTTGGTTACAATCTATAATTCAAGCAACTACATTCGTGTCATTTTCTCAATTGTACCTTGACTTACATGTAGAGCCACTGATCTTTGACGAAATAATTTTCAAATAACTTGTTTCAAGACCTTACTGCACATTTGTAGCTCCGCTTCATGGTCAGTAAATGAATGTTTTTAACTCTCGGCATCTTGGGGTTCTGCCGGCAAATCACAGATGCGTGGTGTCACAGTAACATTATTCTCATTGGTACAACCAACTGAGCGGCACCTCTGCACGATGATATGCCGCCATCACTAGAGCCAGTGTTTTTTGGTGAAAAAAATTCTGCACCAACTTGCGTCAATGTTTTGCGTGGACACTTGTAGCTCTGCTTCTTGTTCAGTGATTGGATGATTTTAACTCACAGTGTATTGGGGTTCTACCCGCCAATCACAGACGTGTTGTGTCGCAGTTACCGTGTTCTGATTGGCACAGTCAAACGAGAGACACCTCCGCACATATACATTCTGCCAGTAACCACGAAGTAGCGTTGCAGATATGACCATGATGAGGCATTCAAACAAGATGGTGCAAAATTCGCTAATGAATAGAGACAGGAAGTTTTCGCGAAAATGTTTTTGCACCAATTTGTTTCAGAGCCTTATGCAGGCGTACACACCCGCAGCTCTACTTGGTGGGCAGTGATTGGTAGGGAGAGGAGTATTTCGCGAGTTCAATGACCTGAATGTTAGAATCCAATGTCCTATGCATAAGCCCCGTATATTCGTTCATTGTCTGTTGTCCCAGCGAATAGCAGCTAATTGACAAATGGTTGGAGCTTCAGTATACACAGGACAATTGATTCTAACATGAAGCTCATATACTCGAGAAATATTCTTTTCCCTAGTGATCGGATGTTTTGACTCCCAGCTTCTGGGGACTATACCCGCAAAACACAGACGTGTGGTGTCCCTGTTAAACTTGTTCTGATTGGTGCAGTCAAATTAAAGGCGACCGCAGAATATTTAGGAATACAGAAGTGAAATAGATGGTAGGACGGCAAACTCAGCCACACACGCAAGCAAAATGGCCTCGCTGGCCGGCAACATGGCGCAAACTCCTGCCGCCAATCAGCGTAAGGCAGCTGTTCTGATAGCCGACAACCAGTCAAACAGGAAATCTGTCGTAATAAGCAGGAGCCAAACACACCCAGGGTAGGTATCAACAGCCTCGGGCAGCCAATAAGCGGCGAAGTTCGTACGTGTCAACTGAGCTGCTACGTCATTTCATGTCTGTATTGCTATTTAGTCTGTGGAACAACACACACAAATAAACATTGCCAATAACCATGAAATAAAGCTGCAGATGTGCACGTAAGGCATTGAAACATAGTGGGTCAAAAACATTTTCGCGAAAGCTTCCGATTCCTACTGACAACATATGTCTTATAGAAGCGAATTATCTGCGAGAAGACTGCACGTCAGTTCATTTCATGCTCCTAGAGGTCAGGATGAGGCGTGATGCAGGATATATGTCACCCTTAACGCTTCGGCACTTCCAGGTCTTCAGCTCTCAGAATATCCCAACCAGATGGCCATCTTAAAAATATTTAATATCCTACACGACCTAAAAAACTTACAAAATTAAGATAGAATATTTTCTGAGACCTACACAAGTGAAACATATCCAAAGAACTAAATGTATGAAAATCCTATTAGGATGTAACGCATTCTCTGCCTTGTACAAACACAAACAATAAAAAAATATCTATTCAGAACTCCTTGGGAGGTAGAAATATGCGCAGTCCAAAACTATGTAGAACTATTAAAAGTCCTACAAAATTTATGGTGAAATTTTCAGGGTTCTACACAGATGTCAGAGCATTAAAGTCGACTATAGAAAAAAACTAACGATGAAACTTCAAAGACATAAATTTACGAACTTATGTATAAATACATTAAAATCCGTGCTATGATAGTTGTAATAGTTGAGAGACGCACCTGATGATGCAGACGTAGTGTGGTAAGTTCAGAGAACATCTTACTCCAAGGATTTTTTTCTAGTTTTTTTGGACGACAATAAGGCAAAAATCCTCACGTTCTGAACGTGTAAAATTAACCTTACGGATTAGCTCTCTAACTGGCTACTGTACTAGAAGGAATATGACATATTGGTAATGTACTGTTGCAGTATGTAAATTTTCTGTCTGTTCTAAGATTTTCATTCTGAATTTTTTCTTGTCCACCATAAATAATTCTGGTATTTATGGCAACACTGCATGAAAGAGAGAGAGAGATAACAGCGGTGTTCGACAGACTGTAATCAACTTCATAGCAAGGCTGGATCATTAATGTATTTACCGCCTGTCAATATATTATCTGGCGCGGAGTGTGCCCGAAATGCAAGAGGCGGGGTTACTCATCTCACGAAAGTTCTTTTTAACAGCTGGATGATAGGTTAACTTTCAAAAATTACATAATGCTGCTGATGTTCGGGACTTCGCCGCACGGCTGAGCACAGAAATTCCATATAAATGAAGAAGTTTCTAGTATTGTGATCACCTCAGACTACGTCTTCTAACTGTATTCGTAGAGGAAAAACAATTATCAAATACAATACATTTTCGACAATGAAGCAAAGGATGAAGAAAAAAAATACATATAAAGGCAAGGTAAAGGTTGAACCATAGAGGCTTATTGATTAGTAGTGAAATAGCTTTATTGCTGAATTATCTACAGTTTATGCCGACAAGTTAACTAGATAAGCAACGTGATTTGGAGAAGGAAGTTTAAAAAACTTTCATAAAAACGAATACAAATATTATTAGCACTGTATCCATTATGTGAAGGTAGGTGACGCCACTCCAGCATTGGGTCACTAGAGACAATCAAAATGGCTGAGATCAGGAATGAGAGAGTAACAATCGACAATGGCCTGTAATTAGAATACAATTAAAACGCAACTTTAAAATGTGTGAACTATGTAAACAAACAACGCAACTTTCATGGATTCCTATAAATACGGTCGACATTTATTATCACAGTATGCTCTGCGCACTTATCAAGTGTGTTCCATGCCAGCTTCTTTCGCGAAATAAGAAATATCGTTTCCAACTCGCAAAGCCGCCTGTTTACTAGCCTATACAACATGCCTCGCCAAGCACCAGACCAGGAACGCAATATCTCATATGTAGAGCCAGATTTTGTCGCGAAAAGAGTTTTTCACCACTTTGTTTCAACGTCTTATGTGGACATCGATAGCTATGTTTCATGGTTATTGGCAGCGTGTCTTTGTTCAGGCATGTCTCTCATTTGGCTGCACCAATCAGAATAAGATAAATGCGACACGATACGTCGGTGATTTGCCAGTAGAACCCCAAGACAAGTGACACTACACTTTACTCGCGATCGCTCGCGGCTTTCTTTGTTAACGGTGCTTCTTAGCGTGACGCCATTCCGGCGCCCGACCCCCATGGGCGTGGGGAATGATCACGCTCTACCCCGCAGTGGACTTTAGCTAGCTAACAGTCAGTTGGAACCGCCGAACCCTTAAACGGAACACCAACCTGCGCCTCCATCCACCTTCCAAAGCAGTAACAGTAGCTAGCGAGAGAGCCTAGGGCCACCCATCCCAGGTTCTCGCCCACATTAATGTCCCCCGACTGAGATCCTCAGCTCAGCCGCCTCTTGGTTTGAGTCAGGGCCTTTCTAACCCCTGAAAGACTGTTCAGGTCTGCTACCGGGCACTTTTGCAGCCTACTCATAGACCTTTCTCAGAGGAATGGTCCTCTCCAGACCTGCCCAGCATCCGGGCAACCACCACCACCGCTACGAGACCAACCCAGACCAGACATGAGAGAAAACCTCATCATGGGGCTA
This sequence comes from Medauroidea extradentata, assembly GCA_003012365.1. Lineage (NCBI taxonomy): Eukaryota > Metazoa > Arthropoda > Insecta > Phasmatodea > Phasmatidae > Medauroidea > Medauroidea extradentata. Next base: position 13,678 of record PNEQ01067274.1, on the reverse strand, counting down.
TCTGGTCGCCCGTAGTACTACCTAATTTCCATGGCATTCGTGGGTTTTCCAGCCTGACCGTCTGGTACTAGAGGATACCACTGGGTACTCCTTATTACCTGGAGTACCCACCGGGGGGACTCCCTTACAACCCGTAGGTCCGGGCGTGGGACCTGTTTCCCAGACTGCATCAGGTTTGTCCATTACCATTACCCTCAGTCTCCCACTTGGAGTCCAGGGCTTTTGGTCCCTAACAGCCTGAACGCTAGGTAGGTGCTCCTTTTCAGTCAGAACATCGAATAACTGACCATGAAGTACAGGTGCAGATGTCCACATAAGGCACTGAAACGAATTGGTGCAAAAATCTTATCGCCATAAAATCGTGGCTCTACTCATACGTAGAGACCGGAAACATTAGCGAGTTCACAGACCTGTAGGCTAGCCTGCAAGAATATATGTTAACTGAAGCCAACAGCAGATGCTCAGTAGCTGCTTACTGTTTAAGTGATACAGATTTGTATTAGGTACATTTTCATTATTGGCTCAGAGACTTCCGGGAGGTGTCAAATAAGTTAAAAGCCGTGCTGCGAAAGTGACACAGCAACTTGAAGAAGTCATTTTTAGCACTTTTGAGGAGCTCGGAAATCATGTTTTCAATTAGCGGACGGCATTTTTAAAATCATAAGGACGCCGTTTGAAGTGTGTCTCCTTTTCGTAGATAAACGCATTTGAAACATTTTTAGTAGATATACCAGAAAAAACACTTTCCGTACCACGCTACATCACGTCTCACACGCCAGGTCCATTAACTCTTAAGGCGGCCGCCTACCTCACGCTTCAAATGCGTTGTAAAGTGTCTGTAAACAGGTATTTTCAACGAAACAATTCCACGTGTGTCTATTGTGCCAACCTACGAATAGAAAAGGAATTTCAGAGAAGGTCGGAACCTCTTTGTGAAGAAACTATGCTCACCAAAAACACAGTTTCTGAGCCCTCCAACATGACTAAAATCGGCCTTTTCAAACTGCCGTACTCAAAAATGTACTAACCGTACGTACGTGAGACTCAGATTGCGATGTGCACTGAACTTTGCTTCAGACTTTCCACCAATAAAATTATATGGTCACCGCTTAACATCCCATAGTAAAAACCGTTCGGCGGGAACATTGCATGCTATTTCAGAGCTTGGCTCGTTCAGGCGATGCGGCATTTGATGCGCGTTTCATGATCTCCCTCATGTCTCCGTCATTTCTGAGCCTCTGACGGATGGTAGGCGGCGCCCTTAAGGAACTGAAACCACGTGGTACAAAAATATTTTCGCGAAAACTACTTGCCACTTTTCATAATTTAACAGCGCTCTTCGTCTTCACCCGTTGGCTCGGATAGTTCTCCGACTGATCGCTAGAGTTCTTCATGTCAATATTCAGCGACTGTGGCGGTCGCAGCGGCGAAAGCGAGAACTTGCAGAAAAACTAACCTTGCTTGGCGACTTACACATGTCGTGAGGGCTGGCCTAAGACGGCTTCGGTCGCGATGCCTATCGGCCGTGCTGGAGAGGGGAAGGATGACTTCGCGTGAGCGATAAGGCGGACTGCTTCCTGCCAGGGCTGGACACCCGCGACGTCATTTGGCCTCTCGTCGAGACGCCGAGGGAATATCTTCCTAGGCCCCCGTCTGTCGTTACGTGGCGCAAGCAGGCGTGCACGACGCCACACAATACGGCCCCCTCGAGTAATTGAAACACGCTTCCTTCTTCTTCCAAGTCGGCAGATGGTCGGGGCAGGCGATACCATCAAGACGCTGGGCCGTACGAGGGAGGAAGTCCCCCTCCACGTTCCCGAAAGAACACAACTCTACCGCCTTCCTCCCTCAACCCTCGTCGTAGGGAAAATACTTCCAGGATGAGAATTATCGTGAGCGAAGGGGGCTAGGACGCCCCATTGTTGTGGTTTCCTTGCGCGGCACACACGCAGATCCACTCCACCCCTTCCGCAGGGGTGCGCAAACACACAGTTCAGGGTGGACGTATTTTGCGCGTTCAAGACAGAAGCTGTAAGGACGAGACTCCACACCCTAGCTCAGGGGGGTGACACAGGATAGGGCCTACGCAGCTCTTATTTTCTGTAAACGATTGCGTGTGTACCAATATACAAAATTACAAACATCACTGCACGATATTGTAATATATTAACAGAAATAATATTTGTAGGCAGTTACCATATATTACAGTGTTAATGTCGGAATCTACACAAATTAAATATTTTGTTTTGCTGTAAAATCTGCTTAAAGAATATTGTTGTGTATTAAGAGCCTTGAAAATTTTTTGTAGTGGTACGCCCGAGGATCGTGAAAGGATACGCCGCCATTTTCCGTTACTTGTATCACTCGTGTGCATGCTCGCCGCGTGGTTGCGATTCGTCAACATTTATCGTATCAAATGGTTTGTTTTAGTTAGACCTTTTAGTTTTAAAGTTCCAAGTGCATTTTATTTTGCCTAGGAATAGGTTTTTGTTGTACCAGTTAGATGTGGCTTCATGACCTGTGTTTCGTTTCGCTTTAAAATGTTTTTACGACTGATGTTAACCTAATAGAGTGGTAGTGTGTTGTGTCCCACATGCTGCCAGTTGTTTGAATAATAATAACTGACTTCGACTGTACCTAATATTACGTACTATTTATGAACAGTACTATAATAAAAATATCAGATTTACTCGTATATAACCTTAAAGTTACAGGTTATGAGTGCACACAATTTAACCATATCAAGAACCTCACCGCTTGAAATAAATAAAAAATATATAAAATACATTATTACAAAACACTCATCTAACAACATTATAGGCTAATTAAATATTTAAAAAGTTCATCACGACTATGCAATACTGTGGATACTAACACAAAATTTCCCTCGACAGAATATGTACGTTTTCTGTTGCGTGGTTGGTAATTCACAATCGTTTACGACAACGAGATCGGGCCGTAAATAAGGAAGGCTGGTTAACCTGGCAGTGCCAGCTCTTATAAACCCTTACATACTCCTTGCCCTAGCCTCTAGACGCAAGGTACTAAACTGGCACGCAGTCTTCTCGCCGACAACTTGCCTCTGCGAGACATTCAGAGGTATGACATAATACTGAAGTTAAAGGTGTATTATACATGCCTGCGCATTTGAAAAGGTTCTGCGCCAAGATTAACATACATAAAAAGAGCCTAAGATAATTTTTTTCGCTTTTTTTTTGCCCTCTAGGAAATATAATTCAATGAGTAAAAACGGGAAAAATTCGCGGGTTCGCTGACATGTAGGCTAGCCTCCAAGAATATATGTGTATTTAAGATACAACAGCTGTTCATTAGCTGCTAACTGTTACAGTGGTATGGGGCATATTAAGGTATATTGTTATTATTGTCTCAGAGATTTCCAGCAGATGTCAATTAAGGGCTTGTTCCCGAGTTTTTTTTCAGACTGGTGCCAATAACTCAAATATTTTTTAACCAAAAGTTTTGAAAAAAAAAATTGAGTCAATGTGCAATCACACGATGCACAATACTGTGGACGCGTTTTTTAAAATAATATACCATCCATCAGAAAAAAAAAATAATAATAATAATTTCCGCATTTTTTCTTATTTTCACGACGAAAAACGTGGTACGTTGGGTAATGAAATATAAAAACCCGTTCAGTATAATTCTACAAAAAAATTCAGATACAAATTATAACATACAAGTGTCAAAACTGTGCAGCGAAATTTTGATATGAGTATTAGGTAGCAATAAAAAAAATATTTTCGAAATCACTGCAAAACTCTGTAACAAGGCCTTAATCCAACGGCCAATAGCGAAAGTGCCACGAAGTTATAGTTGCTGTAATTCTAGCATGTGCGTAAAAGAAAACGCGGATTTTTCAGGGCCCTATCAATGAGTAGTGGTGAACCTGAAATGGGTAAACACATATGTAACGTACTTTGAATGCTATTTCTAAGAAGATACTACGCAAGTGCATTGAACAGTTTTTAAATACCTTGTGACGACCGAACATCTGCGCTCCGCTTGACTGCTTGTGTAGACACAGGGCTATTACAAGTGTTCGAAGGAAAATTGTTAGTAGAGTTACGATTTTAAGGCGAAAGGATTTTTGCACCATATGGTTTCAACGCCTTATGCGTAGGACCATAAACTATTCGCGAAAAGAATTTTGCCCTAGTTTGTTCAGTGCACATTTGCAGATATGCTTCATAGTTATTGGCAGTGTGCCTTTGCGAAGTGCCGTCTCTCATTTGGCTGCGCCAAATGCAATAAGTAGGGCCACGATTTTGTCGCGAAAAGATTTTTGCCCCACTTTGTTTCAGTGACTCACGTGCACATCGGCAGTTCTGGTTCAAGGTTATTGGCAGCGTGTCTTTGTTCAGACACGTTTCTCATTTGACTACACCAATCAGAATAAGATTGTTGTGAGTCTGTACGCCTGTAATTTGCCAAGGCAAGTGAGAGTAAAATCATCCAACCACAGACGATGTGGCAGAGCTGCAGGTGTGCACATGACGCATCGAAACCAAATGTTGCAAAAATCTTTTCGCCATAAAATCGTGGCTCTAGCAATAAGTAGAGACAAGAAAAATTAGCGTGTTCACTGACCTGTATGCTAGCCTCAAAGTATATATATATATATATATATATATATATATATATATATATATTTACTGTAGGATACACCAGCTCCTCATTCGCTGCTCGATGCCACGGTAATACTATGTAATTGTACATACATTTAGTTGCTACTTCTTTATTATTGGTTTAACGACCTCCATGAAGTGTGAAATAAGTAGGAACAGGAAATTTCGCGAAAAGATTTTTGCCCCACTTTGTTTCAGTGCCTTACGTGCGCACCTACATCTTTGCTTTGTGGTCAGTGATTGGATATCTTAACATCCAGCGTCTTGATATTAAACCCGCAAATCACAGACGTGATGTGTCGCAGTTATCCGTGTACTGATTGGCACAGTCAAATGACTAACGATTCTGCACAAAAACACTGTCAATAGCCGTGAAGTTGAACTGCAGGTGTTCACGTAAGACACTGAAACAATGTGGGGCAAAAATCTTTTCGCCAAAAATTCCTGTCCATAGAAATAAGTCAAGGTCCAATTAAGAAGGCGACACTAACATGCAGTTGATTGAATTCTAACTTGTGCCCAAAATAAAATGCGAGTTTTTCAGGGTCCCTAGCAATTATTAGAGACCCGGAAATGTCGCGGGTTCAACGACCAGCCGGCTAGACTCCACAATACTGTATACACTCTGTCCTCAGCTACTAGATGATAGACTGCTGCTCCAGTGAGTGGACAGTTGTACATGTGACAAGGTAGCGCGGGAGTCAGTGAATGTTTTCATGCAGGTCTGATACTGGTGCACAACTTTCATGGAAGAGTGGCATTAGAGTGGCCGCCTACTTCACGCTGCAAATGCGTTGCAGCGTGTTAGTAAACGGTTTTTTTTTCTACGAAAATATTCCACGTGTGCCCATTGTGCCAACGTACGAAACGAAAACAAACTTCAGACAATGTCGGAACCTCATTGTTAAGACGCCACGCTAATTAAATACACTTTTTCTAAGCCCTCCAACATGACTTAAAACAGCCTTCTCAGACTTCCATACTTCAAAATGTACTAACCGAATGTATGTGAAAATCAAACTGCGGCCTGTACTGAACTTAGTTGCAGACTTCCCACCAATAAAACTATATGGTCACCGCTTAATGTCCCATAGTAAAACCAGTTCGGCGGGAATCTTGCACGCTAGTTCAGCGCTTGGCTCGTTGAGGCGCCGCGGCATTTGATGCGCGCTTCAAGGTCGACCTTACTGCTCCGTCGCTTTTGAGCCTCTCACGCGTGGGTAGGCGGTGCCCTTAACAGCTATCCAATCGCGAAAGTATTAAACGGGTCTAAGCGTTTGAAATCTAACCTATTCTCAAATGAATGCGTGAATTTTCCGGGTCTCTAGCAATAAGGTTACTACAACACCAAACGTATGTAATTAACCGGTAGAACCCGAACACACGCAAGCGTTATAACATCCAATCACTGACCATGAAACAAAACGCAAGGCCCTGAAACCAAGTAGGGCAAAATTCTTTTCGCGAAATGTTCATGACTCTACTTATGCGCATATCTGCAACTCTGCTCACGGTCATTGATTGGTTATTTTAAATCTCACCTGGCTTGGAGTCCTACTGGCAAATCACAGAAGCATGCTACCTGATTGGCGCAGTCAAATGAGAGACTTGTCTGAACGCAAGACACACACACTGCCAATAACCATGAAGCACAGCTATGTGCACGTAAAGCGTTGAAATCAAACATACGTAAAAATATTTTCGCAGCAATCTTGTGCGAGTGAGAGTTTGGTCTTCAGCGCTGGTGAGGGGTGACATGGGGTGAGTCTGGAGCGGCGCCGGAATGAAGGGACTAGGTAAACGGAAGATCCCCGACAAACGGCATCGTCAGGCATGATTCCCACATGCGAAAATCCGGGGACCGACCCCGCCGAGAATCGAACCTGGATCGCTTTGGCGGGAGGCGAGAGGTCTGACCCTTTGACCACCGCGACCCCTCAGCAAAATTGTGCTGTAGTAATTAGGAATACCGGACATAGGTCCGAAAGCGAAAATTTCTAACATAATATAGGCGGTTTGGAATAAAGTGAGCACTCTATAAAGCCCTGCTAAATTTCTATTTTCAGTGAATTTTTACCCTTCTGCGCGTAATGGCTAACGACATTCACTACCTCCGTGTCAAAAATTTGGAATGGTTTGCATCCTAAGCACATAAACATAGCAAGTTTGAACCTATTTAAAGAAAAAAAAATCAATAATTTGAACTTGAGACTTTCCAGTGACTGAGAATGGTGAGGCTGTATTATTGAGACATTGTGTTAGTGTGTCATAGTGTGTGTGTATTTATAAGTGTATGAATGTTTTTCCCCTTTCTTTCTTCTTTTCATTGTTATATATATATATATATATATATATATATATATATATATATATATATATATATATATATATATATATATATATATATATATAT
>PNEQ01067273.1:136042-146057 GCA_003012365.1 Medauroidea extradentata | reverse complement strand
GGGTTTATTGTTCCAAGATGTAGCCTCTCCCCCCCTCCAGTTCTGAAATGTTCCAACGCCCCTGCTCTCAAAACATTTCAGTATCATTGTTGCTGAGTATTTTTGCTGCCTTATAAACCTTTTGTTGCTTTATATACGCAACAGTTGCAAAATAAATATGAGGGACAGGCAGCACTTTATTAGAATGTGAAAGTTAACAGTTGTAGAATTATTACAAATTAAACTGAAAGATAATAATATCGACTAATAATACACCGAAATCTGATATGTTTGTGGCGCAACGTCAATATTTCTACTCCTCATTATATGTACAATTACTTATGACCATGTAATATCATCCACGGTTATTCTCTACTAAAGGCAGCTAAGAACTTGTTAACCGCAATATCTTGTTGCGATTTGTGTCCTTTTTCCTCACAGCTTTCGCTTGCCGTTGTGTGACGCCTCGCGCTCATCAGTCGCCTGAACGAAGGCCTGCCTGCCGAACATACCCGAAGCGGGACTTAGACAAATTTCCACCTTCACGAGTTGGCCCATTTTTTGTGTCCATGACTGTACATATAAAAATGTTTCACTGAGTAAAAAAAAATCCTCCATAGATGTAACTAAAAAGCGTTTCAATGAATGACAATACTGCACCAAATACTGTGACAGGCTGTATTACCTTAATAGGTTCAGCTGCAACATATTTATACTGTCTGATTTACTTGGTCACTGGTGACTACGGTAGACTATGGTTAAACATACCATCTGCGCTGACATCAATTATGTTATGAATTAAAACAATGGCTTACAGATTTTTGTGCTTAAATTAGTTTTGTTTAAGAACGTTTATCGTTAAAACATTTCTTACCTTGAATTAACTTACTTTTTTTTTTATTTCATGAAATTATTTTTTTTCTAAACTATTTATTAAAATAACAACACGCATTGTCAAAATTTTTATGCTTTGGGAATGAATAACTTTGAAATAGATGACCAAATATATGTTTAGGAAATAATAAAAGCATTACAAAATGGGGCTATGTCAGTTCTACGAGCTGGTCAGTTGACAGATCATATTTTCCTCTCTCTAATAAGGTTGGGAGTTGTGCGGGGCGGTGACGAATGTTGGATGGTATGGCCAATTGGGTTTCGGCTTTATGTCTGGTATACGAACTCTTCACGTCTCGTGGTAGGTAATGGGAGGAACGATACACAAACACCAATAGACGGTGCATGTGGTTTATGGACAGGGTAAAGGGATACCAACAGACAGTGCGTATGGTTTTGTAGAGGGTAACAAGTGTAGGGGAGTTAAACGACCTCGGCAGTTGACAGATTATTTTTAAAGGAAGTTTGCAGAGTGGTTCGTGGAGGGAGTAAGGGGATGCGTAGAGAAAATATTCGGTGAAATGACAAGGTTGTATAAGTGACATTTTCCATTACAAAATATATATTTGTACTTGTGTAGCATTTTTCAAAAATAATAAATTTTCTAAAAAATTATTATTGTTATTTTTTTTTAAAGTACTGAACGATTTTGAGTGAAAACATTGGCATTCGTCATTGCTGCAATATGACGCCCCAGGAAAAATAATGAAAAAAAAAAGAAGCATTGAATACTAGCAAAGATTAGCTGTAGTCAGAACATGCACATATTATGCCTATACATAAAATAAATGTTTGTAAGTTTATTGCTCGTCTTTATGGTGACTAGCGGTGGCTGAATGGCCAGTCCGTTCGCCTCCCGCCAATAGGCGACCCCGAATTTCGCATGTGGGAATCGTGCCGGACGATGCCGTTGGTCGGTGGGTTTTCTCGGGGATCTCCCGTCTCCCCGTCCATTCATCCCGTTGCTGCTCCGTAATCACCTCATGTCAACCCTCACCAGCGCTGAAGACCTCGATGTTAAGCGCTGACCAAAATGTTTCACTCACTCTGTGATTACCATCCCATACGTTCCATTGACACGAAACTTTGGTGAGCTGTACGTGCGGTCGCAAAGGATTCTGCCAAAAAATAATATTTTGGTGATTGGTGAGGGGGAGCGTAAACTGGGGCACGTATAGGGGCAGAGCAGGGTACCAAAATTTTTAACTGTTACTGTAACGCATTCCGGGACAGTAAGTAAAAATTAAAATACACAAAAATTATCGCAAAGAATCACGTCAGACACAAAAAATATTTGTATATATTATTTGACTCGGTTTTGAGGGGCGACATATTGCAGTATTGTTGTATATCTAAATTTTACCCAAAATGACACTTCTTGAAGTAGCCCATGACATGTGGTTTCAATGTGAACTATTCAATTTTGTTAATAGTTTATATTAGTTATTTCTGCGACTCCAAATTCTGACCTTGACAAGCCGTTGTGCAATAACTGTGACTGTTACAAAAGTTTTCACGCGACGGAAATAAAAATCGACGACACAAAACACACAATATGTCGTACGTATGATAAATAATGAAGTTTTCAGCGACGGAAAACTTTAAAAAACGTTCTATTACCTCTTGTTTTTCGCATAACTCACTTGGTGAATAAATAAAAACGCATTCTACACGATTAGACTACATTTAAGACATTTGCAGTCCAGTCTTAAGCTTAAATAATGAGTAATAGTACCATAGGGTCTAGGTGGAAGAAGCAGAATTGATTCTAACGTTGTTAATAAATAGGTAAACAGAGAGCCATCTTTGACAGACATAATGTTAAATTCATCCATATTGATAACGTAAATAATGTTGAAAATGGCTTCGAGTACAGGTTATTTCGAATTAAAAGCAGTATGAAGACCATTAAATTTGTATGTAAAATTTGTGTCTTTTAGCAACCTCGATTTTATGCCTTTTGACTTATTGACTAAAAGGTAATTAATTATAAGTTCCCAAATTTCTTACAGCCAATTGTGCTACATAAATTCATAATGTGAATGCATTGTTAGAAAACATGTAATTTTCCACCCACTGTTTCAACACTGTGTCACAGTTTTACTGTGAGAATGAGAACTCTGACATCTATCTCTGAATACCTGCAAGCAATATAATTATTGTCGTCCAACCATTTAGGGCACACCATACTGCAATGTAATGAAACATATTTTGTCTCTTTAAGAACTTCTCAAGTTTACTCTCACTCTTATTCTAATTGAATCGGTCATTTGAGAAACATCACAAGGCCATTAATGTACAGATTTTAGTACGCATAAAAAACCATTAACTAGACTATTTCAAACATTGTTCTGTTAAAAAAAATGGTCAGATAAGTTTAGTACAGTCAGCTTAGTAACGTATAGTTGTATGGAATGAAAAGAATGTTTTGACTTTAATACTCATGTTTTTATATGATGGGTATATGGGAATTCTCAGGTGAAATGCAGTGGGAAAAGAAATAAATGAAAGTAATTTTTACAACCGTAAACAAAACTCATGTGCTTTAAAAATAAAGATGCATTTTACACTTTAGCAACCTTTTCTCTATCAAATGGACATGTGGGCTTTCTCAAATGTACCATTATTTTCTACTTCCGTTTCATATGCAGCGAGGGGAGGGGGATAGGAATTTTTTTATTTTTTATGCGTATTCGGTGTAACTGATGACGAGGAAACAATCCATGTGTAAATATCAATTTTGAATATATATATATATATATATATATATATATATATATTCAAAATTGATATATATATATATATATATATATATATATCGATGGCCTAGAATGAAATCCTCGTAATTCAAATTTTGACATAAACTGTAAAAGTTAACAATAAAAAAGTAACCAGCAATTTTAAATTTACCTAATGACATTTAAGTATGGCAATTTAAATTTATTGTTTGAAAAATGGGAGTTATGAATGTTATCAAAACGTAATATTTTCACACCCAAATTATACAATATTTTTAATGTTGTAGTTTCGAGGTTTTCAATCTAGGCCATCGATGTGTGTGTGTGTGTGTGTATATATATATATATATATATATATATACACGCACACACACACACACACACATGGGGTTTCTCAAATGACCGATTCAAGTGTAATAGAAGAGGCAAACAGGTACATGTTCAGGTGTGGCCCTACCTATAGCAATGTAAGAGAGCTAAGTGAAGCCACCGCTTTGGGCGTCCCGTCCGCCTGTTCGTTAACTTATCGAAATACGAAAAAATTCGTAATGATGGCCCGGTCCAAGCAATTTTAATACTTAATTCAATTTAGTTCCTTATATCGCTAATTTGCACTATTGTGAGACGTTTTATTGTTCAGAGACGAATAATCACGAATGTCCATAACCTCAAAACACCTCAGCGCCATGAAGGGATGCCCAGAAAGCAGGCTTCAACTACGTCACAGCAAGCCATTTCCTGACTAGTCTTACCTCCATGTTGTACATACCCCATGCGTTGATCAAAATTTTTCCTCCCTTGTGTACTGCCAGTGAGGTTTACGAATTCTCGAGTGTTCGTTACTGCGAGCACGTGACGTTCCCGGGAAGTGAGGAGGAGAACAATCAAGTCTTTCACATCCATACTCATTCGCCAACACGTGCCGATTCACAAATCACGTATCTGTTAAAGCCACTCCCGGTAGTTATACTGTGACTTTGAAAATATGTTTTTTTAAGCAAAATAATTTTCATTTATAAGTACCCCGTACATGGTTTTCTCACAGGTATATCATAATTTGTATACATTTTTTGTAGCAATAAATCAAATTTTCAAATATTTGCACCTGAAGTATCAGCAATTTAATACGAAAATAAGCCAAATCAAGCAAATGAACGGTGTATTTTTTTGCCTTACGCGTTCATAGAATTGTGCATTGCATGACTGTCCTAAATCTTGATTAAAAAGATTTTGAGTTTTTTTGCACCAGTGTAAAAAACGTACCTAGCAGGGCCTTAACTCATATGCGGCATTAAAGTATTTTTTAGTTCCAACCGGATTAAGTAATTTTGTAAGATTCTTTCTAAGATTATCAAATTTGTCAAGATTCATGATGAGATTACCAGTTAAATAAATGATCACGAAGAACATTTCCATTTTATTGGTGCTTTTGAAAACTCACCCGCTGGAGTAGGGTAGGTTATCTCAGTCACGTGACCAGGTTTGTTTCATCACCGGGTTCTTGAAGAGAGCCAGTAATGCTAGTTAGCGTTTCAATATGGCGGGAATCCGATAAATATATACATATTATGTGCATAACAAACATTTTTCTTAATGCCAGGTCTGTAGTGCATAATTTGTAGGTTATTTTATTCACATTTCAATATAATATAATTTGTTCGTATACTTGTTTCTTCGATATTTCGAACACATTGCACTCAGTTACACTTCGTTGTAGTTTTAAATTTGTCACAAGGAAAATTTATACTACTTGAGCGCTGGCAAACTGACCAATCACAAAACCTTCCTGAATTTTATGTTACATAAGTTGATAATTTAAAACGCGAAATTGGTTTATTTTCACTTTAAAATTAAGTTGAATGACTTCTGTCAATTCCAAGCCTATGTGAATTGAATTTTACTACATTTTCATATTTTTCTGGTCTGCTTAGCGATTGCAGCGAAACTAGCCGCAGAAATTTTCCCTGCCCCAAACTCTCCCGTCATAAATCACATTTTCTTTCAAACATGTAGTAGAATTAACCTTTGCATTGCTGACATTTTTTTTTCGCACCAAATTGGCGACTTTCGTCTGTTTGCAGTCACTTACTCTATTCGAGTTCAGGGTAAGTGAATAATCAATCAATTGAGATGCCGTTAAGTGAAATTTCGAACACCAGTAAACACTTCACTCGGATTAAATTTCGAACACATTAAACTTGAAATTTCGGCCGAACTACCGTACCCACGTGAATTTTCAAAAGTGCATTATAAGTTATAGCGTTTTAAATATATATATTTGGAAATTAGCTGTGCAGGAATTTATTCGCTACTATGCAATAATCTGTGTAAATAAATAACACAGTGCAGCTTTTCGGGTATGTACTTTTTATATAGAGCTGTTCACATTCAAGCACTATACTGAGAAGTAAAGACGATTTACAATAATGAATCAGTACAAGTATACCGTAAAATGCCAGACTGTATCAGTAGCCGAACACTGGTAAAATTTGTCGGCCAAAAGAGTGGATTTATTTCAGTCCACTACGAATTTTTACCCATGACTTTTCAATTACGTAATAAAGTGAACATTTTTCACGAAAATAAATGGCATTAAAAACTGTACTTTAGGTTAAACGTCATTACATTTTGTGTTAGTTTACTCTGTAGATTGCAAGAGTTCTTACAGAAATATATAAAAATAAAATCCCCACATACTTTATGAAAAAATACCTAAGTAAAGATTAATGAGAAGACACCGAATATGTGCTGTACAAACTTAAATATTATGTGAATGACAAAATTGAAAATGTTATTATAAGTCACTTACAATAGTTTATTTGAACATTTATATTCTGTTAGCATTAGGATTTTATCACTGACTGCAAATACTACTAAAGAAACCAAATAAATGCACTAATACTGAAATTTGAAATAAAATAGGTATTACATTACTAACTGGATTGTGATGTTTCCATACATAGCGTACATGCCTGGATATTTACCATTTCATTGTGTGTTGAGAAACACAAAGAAAGGTCAAGCGTTGGTAGTGGACTGGATACCCCTTCTGTGGGACCTATCGCAAGATATACCTGGCCATCATGGTTTTTTATATTCCCCTCCGTGCACTTTGAAAATCCAAGGGGAGGGGGATCCATACGGGCATACTGTTTGGTGCCTTGGGGGCATCGAGTCGATGCTTGCAAATTTCCAAGTCAAGACCAAGGGGAAAGCTTGAATGGTTTCTTCGACGCGTGGTCTTTCTAGCGAAAAGAACGTGTGAGTGGAATAGAGAGAGGAAGTATGTAAGAGAGCAAGAGAGAAGGAAGAGAAGAGAGAGAATTTACCACATCGCCTTTGTCGCGAACTAGTCCTGAGGATATCTCGCCACCCCTCCGCACCAGCCACCCCCGGTTCACCGAACGGCTGACAGATGACTTTACCGAAAAAGGGGAAACGTGTACGATCCGGCCGTGACTCGGCACATGTCAACACTGCGAATCTTTATCCCTCCCTTTTCCACCCCTTCACCCCCCCCCCCCTTCACCGCCGGCTACCCTACGAAGAGAGGGGTGGCTCGGCTACCCTCTATGCTTCAGCGCTTCTCTGTCGCGAGCTGAGGGATAATACAAGTCGTTATTTTATTTATACTGCAGCCGGAACATTCACTGCTTTGAAAGGAGCCGGTGCTTGTGAAATGTCGGCGCGTAGGTTACACACTGAAATCGTAGTCCCTTCTTTACATGATAGCTATATTTGTGAAGTCATCAGTAACCACGTGTTCAGGTGGGTTCACAATTGAGTACATAAAAGTTAGCATAAAACTTAGGTCATTCGCACAAGAACTAAGAGTAAATGGACAGTAGCTTTCTCTTTACGTTTGAGGCACGGAAAGGGGGAAGGCAATAAGTCAAATATAACACGCCAGTCAAACACCTCATCGCCTCTAGGCGCAGAGTACTAAACTAGCACGCAGTGTTTTAGTAGAATGTGTTTTTCAAAGGGACTTCAAGCGATGACCCTGTTTTTTTAACTGTGTAAAGTATGAAGTAAAGTCCAATGCAGGTTTCTATGTCTTAGTTTTACGATTGAGATCGATGTTCTCTCAGCATTAGCAACGTGACAAACACATTTTTAGCTTTTTTGAGGAGCTTGGGAATCATGTTCTTTAATAAGCGGACGGCTGTTTTTAATCACAAGGACACAGTTTGAAGTGTGTCCTCTTTTCGAAGATAAACGCATTGGAATCATTTTTAATAGTTACACAAGAAAAAATACTTTCCGTACACGTCTCACGCATCCGGGCCACTAACTTGAACCTCTATGTAATCTTACCTAAAGATTCATAACTGCAAACAGTGATCGTGCGCATATAGATGCTGACATAGGAAATTGTAATATTTCATTTCTTGTGCTTACGCATAGGACAGCAACCAATCACCGCTAGAAGATTTCGTAAATGTCCGCCATGTTTGTTTAACCTCCAAAAATACACAAAAATAAAACAAATTTACAATAAGAAATTTTAATGTTAGGGTCTGTGTTTCCGTATTGTAAATTATGTTATAAACTGTGCAGATTATTGGGGGATTGTTTCTGTATTTCTTGTTATCTCCAAATACGATTCCACTTCAAGTATGTTTCAATGGCCGTCGCTTATTGTCCTACAGTAACAAATGTTTCAGATTAATCGAAAAATGGCATTGGCTAAACACAACAGTAAGAATCCATTTGTAAACTAATTTTGCACAATGTGTGTGGTCGTGCACATTTCCTACTGTTATGTTAAATGTTCTGTGCTTATGTTTTTTAATTGTAAACCTTATCTTACTACAGGCGATTTAGTGCCAACTTAGGAAAAATAAGTAAACAAGTTGTAAATCTGCACACAAGTAGATACTGTCGTTAATAACATACTGAATATGTCTAACTATCGTAGTTGGGGATCTTCATTTACAGTCGTGTTGTTACAGTTGTTGCTAGAATTCTGATTGTGAGTAATTGAGGGCAGGTCTCAGAGACTTTTGGTTTTCACAAGTTATTTCCTAGTAGCAAACATATTTAGTACTTAACAATATCACGACAATATTGTGTGATACAGTTAATTAAGAAGAAAGTACAGGTATTTTCTAAAACTAAGGTTAATAGATAATTTCTCATCAGTTGCTGAAAACAGTTGAAACACGTAGCAAAGCTCATTACAGCATAATTAAAAATTTTGTCTTATTAGAAACAACTGCTTGATGAGTATTCATCGTGTTTGCCATGTCACGGACAATCTGATGCTTTATATGACTTTTTTCAATGAATATGTAAATATCTATACTTAATGATTTTATTAACATCGCTGCTCAGGCATGACGCACTTTGAGAGTTTATAAAAATACAGATATAGTAACATATGTAGAAGGTATGAGTTTGGAGAGAATTTAGTTCAAACATAAGATATTTATTCATGTCGTGGACGTTAAAATGCACTTTGTATCTCACTGATGCTTTGTTATTGCAGGATTTAAGTCGTATTTTATATCAACAACACCTTCCACACACTTTTATCAAATATGTGAGTTCTGGACACATAACACACTGAGAAAAAGAAATGGTACTGTAAAATATAATTGGTTTCCCTCAAACAAATGGTACGTTCATATATGGCAGAACAAATATACATTTGGTAGAACTAAATAATATGTTTGTGCTTACCAAGCTGCATTTGTTTGAGTGAAACAATAAGAATGTTTTAGGTAACAATCCTGCCATTGTCCGGTTGTTTAAAATAGAAAATAAATTAATTATTCGCCGATTTTCCTATTTCGGAGATACTATTCACGTTTCTAATCATGTAATGCATGTTTTTATACAAAGTTAAATTTCTTGGCAGAGGTGGGATTTGAACCCGAAAACCTAAAACTAGAAGTCTATTACCTAAACCACTAGACCAGCACAACTGTTGAACAACGGCTGGGTTATGATGATATATCAGGGAAAGTTAACAAAATTGGGTACGTATTTATTAAACCGATAGAAAATTAATGGGTTGCGTTTGTTACATTGTTTATTATTAATAACCACATTTTAACGAAATTATATATTGAATGAAACAAAAACATAACTAACCAAAACGAATAAGTTGCCAGCGTGTCCGACATCTTGATCACGTTATACAAACAACTGTTTGTTTAACACAACAATGATGTTACATCTTTCAGGCAAACAAATGTTGAGTACGTATACGGCGAAACAAGTATATATTTGGTAGAACCGAATGACATGTTTGATCACAAATGTTTGCGCTAACCAAACTACATTTGTTTGAGAGAAACAACAACGAATGTTTCAAGTGAAAATTCAGTTTATTGCCACAAATATAGACTGAGACAACTAACTGCGACTTGGTTATGCCAACAAAATATTGTTTAACT
>PNEQ01067273.1:108647-135942 GCA_003012365.1 Medauroidea extradentata | reverse complement strand
ACAAATGATGAAAATATTTTAATATCAATTGACTTTAAATTTAGAATTATTTTCCTCAATATTTAATTTCTACAATTTTTCATTTCTGTTCTTACTCAAATAGAATTGAGATACATTTGCTAAGCATCTTAAGTTTATGACGTTATATGAGTATTATTGCAGTAAGATCAAATTAAATAATTTTGACGATAGTAAATATGTCATGAGATAAAAAAAAAATTATCACGTCTGTGATCGTATTTTCCACTAAAATTTTGCAAAGTATGCTAAGAAAATACTTTCACTGCTTTAACTATTTACTTTCGTTTGAACATTTCTGAATTAAAATTAATATTTGCTCTCCCAGACTGGAAATAATTTTTTCCTAATATTGTTACAGCGTTGAAAGCTTTTTTATATTCGCTGTAGAGTTGGACGTCGATAACAATTTATATAAAAAAACAATGTTTTGTTAAGAGCGCTGCCTACCGCGCACTTCAAATTCGTTGCAGTTTGTTCGTAAATACGTTTTTTAAAAGCAATTTTTACACACGTGCTCACTGTGTTAACGTAAGAAAATAAACACACTTCAGACACAAGGAAGAACTTTCATTGTTAAGACACCATGCTCATTAAAAACACTTTTAAAACACTATTTCTGGGACTTCCAACAAAGGTAAAAACGGCCTTTTCAGAATGCCGTACTTAAAAATTTTTCTAAACAAATGTATGTGAAACTAAGAAACGTGCGCTCAGCTTTGTTTCGGATATTCCGCAAATAAAATTTTACGGACATCGTCTGTAGCGTGTAGGCATGCGGGGCGTGATATGTGATGTAGCGTGGTGTGAAAAGTACTATTTCTTGTTTAATTATTAAATAAGTGCCTGATGATTTTATCTATGGAAAAATGCCACAAATGTGAAAGAAAAAAAACAGCGTGTACTAACTTTTAAGTTTTCCCTTGTTACAGTCGGTCATTCCCTTAGTTCCTCATTTCTGATCCTATTATTACTTAATTTTGATTCATGATTGTTTCACCGTAAATTATTGTACAAATTGAAAGATTATAAAAATCGACAGACATCATATACGTCTAGTGAAGAGGCATATATTAAGCCATCTGTTCCGTATTTACGCTGTTTCTTCAAACACAATTTTATAAATTTTAAACGTTTGAAGGTATCGTAAAGCGTCACGGTAGATTTGTTGGAAAATATTTCAATGTAGCCTAATTCAGTCAAAGAAAAAATAAACTATGTTGACGTCTATAACAAGCAATATATATATATACATATATATAATTTTTCATTAAAAAAAAAACATGCTGCATAGTCGAAATTATTTTCAACAAACAGTTTGTCACTGTTTTACGATGTATGTTTCCTTTTAGAATTTAAAAAAATATTATTCCACAAAATATCATAAATAGGAATCCGTGGTCTTGAATGCTACCGTTGGGGTGTAAAGACAGAAATGTAAAAAAAAAAAAAAAATTCTCTACGTTTATTAATATTGACAATGTATAAACTATAAATTATGGATTACTGAAACACGTGAGGTGCTTGCATTGTATACATATTGACTTACACATTAACTGGCGGTTGATATAATGTTTTGAACAGGAGTTGATGTAGAATATTTTTGGGGAGGGAGGAGGGTGTGTTCAAACTAATAAGTATGCAGGCATGGATCTCATGTTACGAATGAACACGTGGGAAAAGGTTGCAGCGCTGTTGTTTCAAAATTACATGCGCTTCTGCGATAATATGATTCAAATTTACAGATTATTTGGTATCTAGAAGATAACTGAAATAATTATTTTGGTCTTTCCTCAGTAATTCTAATACCTCTCGTTATGATACATCCAATCCATACAAAAAAGTTAAAATCACTAATAAGTGTATAGACCTGAGGAAAACTGCGAAAATATTTACCTATAAACATTTTACTAAGTTGTGTTTCGTGTCCACGTATGATAAGGACGTTTTAATAAGGATTTCCTTATTAAAACTCAGCATTATTATGTGTATGTTAAATGGAATTCTCGTTAATGTATGAAATAGCGCGCCGAGATTTTCGATGAAAAGTTGACTTCAGAAGTCGTCTTTGGATACTTGACTAGCCATAGCGTAGCAATTATTTCACTCATAAAAAGTAAGGAGAATGCTTAATGAAGTAGCATAAGTGAATATTTGCTTAAAATTGTTTCAGAAAAATCAAGTAATACCAGCAGGTTGGCTTTTGCATTTAAGGCATTCAGTAATAAACATTTCATGCATTGATACAACCCTTCGACCAATTATAGTCCAGACAGAGAAAGAAATTTATAATTGTGTGTGTTTGTGTGTATCTATATATACATATATGTATTTGCAGAGTGGATTTATTTTCGGCTTCAGTATATTCATTACTTAGAAAGAAATGAGAATTTACAAGTCTAACTAATAAGACTATGATTGTAATTGTTTAATGCAGACTAACCTAAAATAATTATGCGGTGAAATCATATATAAAATTCATCTTAATAAATATTGGCAAATATTATTATCATCTTTTCTAGTTTATCAACTAGCATGAGAAATGCGGACTGAATATTTGAAATTTTGAAATGGTTACATTCTCACGAGCGTTCTTACAAAATTGTGGGGGAAAAAGGGGCTGTATATTTGACGGTTAATGCAGATGATCCAATATACTCTTTGTATTTCAAGTACTATCGAAATCGGTAAAGCAATGTAATTGATATGATATTGGAACGTGAAATATATATAACACTAAAAATATGCCTTACGACAATTCTATTTTATAGCGCTACAAAAGACTCAAATTTGGCAGGAATCAGTGCGGAAGTATTTGAGATATGTTGCGTTCAAAAAGCTGTTATAGTTTACAAAGTCTAAGGTAAACTAGGTTTTGCTATATTTTATGAATGCCACGTACACATTTTGCTGCCCAAGCTTGATACAAATTTGTTACACAGTCAAGTGTGTCCTAATAAAGAACAATTATTTTTAAAGTTGTTGAAATATGAAGTCCAATTTCTTGAAGAACTTATGCCAAACTCAAAAATTAAACAATGAGTTAAAAAATATGTTAATTTTTTAATGACGTAAGGAATGGATATTCGCGTAAGCTAATGTTACGTACAGGCACTTAACGTACGTCTTCAGTTATCCTCCTAAATATCTTAATGTTTATCTGCACAATATGCGGTTATATAAGGACATCACTGATGCAGTAAAATTGTGTAATTAATGAAATATGGTCGCAAGTTATATTTCAAAGTGTATGAACATTTTTTTGATCCGAACAAACATTAAGGTTGGTCGAAAATATAATTACTTACGAGTGTGTAAACAGTGTACATTAGAAGAAATGTAACGTTTTAAAAAAATTATAACAGTAGTAATAATTAATTTTAATTTATATACATATGTCTTATGCAAATTTTAAAATTGCGCCTGTCAATCCTCATTTTACAACAAATTATAAATACCCCAGTACACAATAAGGAGGCCATTGAAAATCATTAAAGAATTTTCTAATATAGTTATATTAAAATTGTTACTAAAATTGAATGCTAAATTAGCAAAGCATTTAACACTGATTGAACGCGAAATAACTGCCCCATACCATAGAAATTTCTTCGTGGACTTATATAACTTCAAGAAATTGTGAGACATTGTTTACAATAGTGACTAAATTATTTTATGAAATTGGCATTCTTTAATATTAAATACTAAAATACTTATAACTGTGTTAAAATCCTGTAGTAAAATTATTGTATTATTGTAATTTTATCAGACACACTTTAATACGAAGCCACAAAACAATCAAATTACCCTGAAAACTGCGGGAAATTTTTTTTTGGGTACATAAACCCCTTTAACATCATTTTCTAAGGTCCCCCTTCACCACAAACATTACTTCGTGACAATCGATGACAAAGAATATAATTGTCGAATGCTTGCTACGTATGACCTTGCATGCTATTATAACAACTGTAGTAAGGTGTTACTGTGTTTTGAGATAGTCCTGTGTTATCTCTACATATAACAATGGACGTCTGTAACGATTGCGTTTCTACGTATACATCCAATTGCAATGAAACTTTGGTGAGTTGTGTGTACGCCCGCATGGGTTACTGACGTTAACATATATATGTTGCTGGGAAGGTGGGAAGGGGGTATAGTGAGGTACTCATAAAGTTGTCAAAAACATTTTTTTTAAACGTTCATAAATAACCCTTAACATCATTTTGCATCAATAAGAATTTAAAAAAATACTGTTGCAGATTTTTTTTAGAAAATTAAAAGAAAAAACCGAAAATTATAGTATTTTAATATTACTGTCTGTACTATTACTTACATTGAATCTGAAGTGCCAAAAGTTTTATTATTTTCTTTTATTGTTTATTTATTTATTTTTTTTTAATTTGGTAGAGTACTCGTACTAAATACATCACTAAAGATGATGGTATATCGCGAAAATGTTTTGTGCCAGCATAGCCTTGAAAACTCTGCAGTTTCTGGCTACATGAATGGCTGGGTGGTATACGTATGACACAACGTAGCTATCTGCAGACTAATAACAGGCATTAAATATTACAATATTAGGATTCATATTGGCTCAGTCAAATAGGGCAACAGCTACATGTACAAGCTAAAGCAAGTAATCTTATGGTAAGCTGAACGTGTGTTTAAACACAGCACACAGTAAAGATTTCCCGCGATAAACTCTCATCTTCTAACTATCACTTTAAACTGCAAACAACAGATATGTGTTGCACAAAACTTCTACAAAAACGACATACGTAATGTTTGATGTGTCTGTGTGATTGATGCCAGCGTTCATTGTCGGTCGGTTATCGACTGAACGAAACTATAGACGGGATCTCGTGTTTGAGGCTACTTCGTGGCGTGGAAGTGTGTCCCAAGGTCTGGAAGCACGGATTTGCGAATAACTTTCCGCCATTTCGTTGGCCGTAGCCGCCATATTGCTGACTCGTTCAGCTCGAGCTGGTGTGGCAGATGCGCTTCTGTATTCTTTGCTGTTCTGTGTGGCGCTGGCGCCTCAACGACTTCGCAAACGGCTTCATCATTTTCCCAGGCGTATCGGTAGGAAATACCTTTCCCCTGACTGAAGTGAGAAGAATCTTACCCCCACGACGAATACACCTATTGTGCACCGATGAAGGACGAATCAATCAAAACGAAGTCTAGGCCTAGATTTATTTTTTTCTTATTTTCGTAAGAAGTGAAAAGGAGAATGGAACGAAGGGGGACGAAGCCGGGAAGGAAGGAATGGCAAGAGAGCGGGCGAGAGAGAATGAGATAGTGAATGGGGAACAAACAGGAGAGAGATCCATTTATCACCGGGAGGGTGTGGCTACGGGAGGTTGCCGTGCTGAAGGTAAAAAGAAAAAATGGGTAGGGGGGGGGGTCGATGGAGTAGAACAGGAGGGCGTATTTGGGGACCGGATTACTACTGCACTGTTATGTTCTCGTTGTTTGCGAAGATCAGGCTCAGGATTGAAAACAACCCATTTAAACATATTATTTGCTATGTATCACGCGGAAAGGAAATGTAGGTCACACTTTCAACAAAAAAAAAAAGTCAAGTTGTCTTAATGGAGAGTGTTAGACAAATTTACTGTATTATATGTTTTTTTTAGCCATGACATTTATTCAAATTGCGCTATCAAAATTTATGTTCGACAAAGCATAGGATATATTCTTGGTAAGAGAATTATGGGCTAACTTCCAAGAATTCTCTTACAAAGATTCTGCATGACAAATTTATGACAGATTCCATTATTATTTATGTCGAACAAATTACCAAGAATGTAATCTATGCTTTGTCAAAGAAAAATTGTTGAAAATAAAAAAAAATTCTCAAAAACTGAAAATACAATAAAATAGTCTAAACGCTCCCTTAAAGAGAAAATTATAAATTCCTGTACGTTTCCGTTGTTGTCGTGAGCAAGGGTGAATAAGAGATTTCAGTCAGCGCATAACATCAATGTCTTTAGCTGAGGTGAGGGATGACATTACGTGAATATGGATCAGCGTCGGAATGAGTGGGAAACTGGAGAACTCCAAGAAATCCCGTTGACAAGTACAACCGTCCGGCACGATTACCAATGCGAAAATCCTGGGACCGAACCCACCGGGAAACGAACCCGGTTCGCCTCGGAGGGAGGCGAATGGTCTGACCATTCGGCCACCGCGGCCCATGTTGTGAGCTGGTAATACGCTTTCATAAGAGACGGAGGAAAATTGCGAGTCTTTTCTGCCAGCGTGTTTTCCGAACCAGTGTTTCATCCTGCGCTTTCCAATGGTTGGATGACGGCTATGTGGCAAAGATCTAGCTATTTACAGCATATGCGTGCGCAAGGCAGGTGTCATATACGCCTTGACACAACCACTGAAAATTTATAATTGTCTTTTATTTCACTAGCAGAAATAAATTACAGATACATTCTGAATTAACTACAGTGACTATCTCTTCAAATGCGCGGTCTACCGCAATTTTCATCACCATTTTTTGTTATTTATTTGTACTAGATATTTTTGGAAACATGCAAAATATGACTCTAACAAGCCATTACGCGAAAACTCTGAGAGATAAAAAAATTTCATAAGAGCCAAATTTAGTCACATTTTGTGTCTAAAATGAGAAAAAAATATCTTGTACAAATAAAAATAAAAAAATGGTGATGAAAATTGCGGTATACCGCGCCCTTAATAGAGAATCTTATGCTTAAGATTTCCCAAGGTTTCCAACATTTTTACCCTAGGAATGTAAACTTGTTTTCAAGTGACTTTTTTTAATAATATTGTGTGTACGTAACTAATGTCCTAAAACTGAAAAAAAAATTTTTTTTCTGTTAAGCGAGCTAATAATTTAGTTTTTGTGGATGATTTGTATCCAGACGAAACATTTTTATTATTCCTAGTGCTACGTTAGCAGTGTTGTTTTTTTTTATTTCATCCGTGTATTTTTACTTAGGGCCTTAGGGATGTCACGTAATCGGGTACCACTACTATTCAAGTCCTGCGCACGCCTATGATTTACAGACGTTCAGTAGTAACGCGTCAGAGTTTTCATTGACCCAGTCAAATAGGGCCTCCCCAGTAACAAAAGAAAAGCGCCGGAATAAATGCATCTCGTTTAAGTTCAGCAAAATGTCAACTTTTCCATCAAGAAAGAATAAGTCATTTTGTTTATCAGTAACATGAATTTCTGTGGAAGGAATTGTGACTTGCAAGCCGACTGCAAAATTTTACTTCCTAAAATATTAATTAGTATACTACTTAATATAAAGCAACGAATCTTGATAAATAGAAAATATTTAAGATTTCGTAAATTTTAATTTAATAAAGTTTTAAAATATAAGTTCAGAGAAACATAACATAAATTGAATTCACTTTAAGGACAAACTAAAAAACACGACTTCGGGTTACTACACTCTTAATCTGAATTAGTGAATATTCACTTATTCACGCCGATGGATAAAGCTGTTTCAACATACTGAATCAGTGAGAAACCACTGCGAAATCGATGACTATTCACTGATTTCGATAAAGAGTGCCAACATTCCACAAGTTAACTAGTGAATGTCCACGGATTTTCCAGTAATTTTCACTGATTCAATAATTGAAAACTGTTCTTTGAAAGCAACTGGGAAAATCTGTGAACATTCACTGATTCACTTGTGAGATGTTGGCACTCTTGAAGGAAATAAGTGAATATTCACAAGTTAAACAGTGACTACATTTACTGATTCAAATTGTTGAAACTGCTCCATCTATCAGCATGAATCAGCGAATATTCACTAATTCAGATTTAGAGTGTATATCAGAAGCTATCTTCACGAAAAATTACAACACTCCTTCGTTACTCAGCCAGTATGTGTGGTACATGGGTAGAGGTACGTAAATTTCGCAGATACATTCCAGGTCAGGTTGAACGCCAATTATGTATACTTCATTGTCATTTCAGTGACTTGCTGGCGGCTGTTACGAAACGCGTTTGACTACTGCAAGCCAGTAGTAAATAAGGAAATAATTCGAAGTACTATCGCTTGCTGCCTGCTTGTACGGTTATAAGCCAATATATAATCGATTGTGGCCAGTGGGTGTATAGGACTGACAAGTCTAGGCTGCTCCCAGATGAATCCGCAAAATTGACGTACCTCTATACATGGGTAAGGTTAACCCAACTACAGGTAAGAAATATCAGTGTTGAAAGTTTGTAACAGGGACAATGTCTGCCGCTTGAGCGCTGGTATCGGTAAGAGGTGTAAATTGACCAATCACGGAGCTTTCCTGAATTTTAAGTTTCATTAAGTTGTTACCTTAAAACGCGAAATTGGTTTCTTTCACTTTAAAATTAAATTAAATGACTTCTGTCAATTCCAAGCTTGTTTAAATTAAATTTTACTACAGTTTCATATGTTTTGGTCCTTTAACGTTAGCAGCGAAACCAGCGGCAGAAATTTTCCCTGTGCCAAACTTTCCCACAAGAAAACACATTCTCTTTCTAACCTGTAGTAGAATTAACCTTACACATGGGTCGCAAACCTTCCATGTTGACTGCCCCTTGTTTGCATATTTAGGTCTCACGTAGTGTACTTTCGTCCTGTGCCATCACTATGGCCATGGACTTTTCGCGTAAAGATTTTACCTCACATGCACGTCTGCAGTTCTCCTTCATGACCAGTAATTTGATGTTTTTTAACTCTCAAAATCACACATGTGTAGAGATGATGGTTAATCGCAGGAAAACTTGACTGTTTGTTGGGTTTCAAAGTACGTTCAGCTTATGAAAAGATTACTGGCTTTCACATGTACGAGGATCTGTTGCCCTGTTTGACTGATCAAATAAGAATCCCGCTATTGTAATAGTTGATGTCTATTATTGGTCTGCGGACAGCTACGTTGTATCAGGGTTTTCAAGGCTATGTTGGCGCAAACAATTTTCGCGATATACCACCATCTCTACACTTGTGTGAAGGTTATTATTAGAGAGGATAGAATATCACGTAAATGTTTTGTGCCAACATAACTTTGAAAACGCTGTAGTTAATTACAAAACATATGATTAGATGATGTACGTGTGACACAACGTAGTTGTCTGCAAACCAATAATAGGCATCAAACGTTACAACAGCGGGATTCTTATCGGATAAGCGAAATAGGGCAACAGATCCACATAAATGAGAAAGCCAGTCATCTTCTGGTAAACTGAACATGCGTTGAAACCCAGCAAACAGTCAAGTTTTCCCGCTATAAATAATCATCTCTAGTTATTATGCAATTGCTGAGCAGGCGAGACAGCGAAAGAGGTTCAGGCTGCAACTAGGCCAGCATTGGGAAACCACGGAAGACAACAACTCACCTCACCTTGTCATATAGGCAACGTACCTAAGTAAACCAGGTCTGTCGCCCACCAACACCCGTCCTATCAACAGCGGTCCAGTTCTGCTCCGGGGCTAGTGGTTCGAGTCCCGGCGGGGGCATGCTCGTCCGTCGATGCCGTCCACCTCACCAATCCAGCTTTCGGTAAAGTCGTCAGATCTCGTTGGGTGACAGCAACCCTCCACTTATTTAAACAAAATAATAATCCATAATATTGCGCTCCCTTTCAATAATTTACATTGAGTTAGTGGACACGCACGTGGATGCGCGATGATAGCCGATAGTTGCATGACCCTGTACTATCAACGCCCGTCTACGACTGAATAAAAAATATTCCAGGGCGGCTGATTGTATACCGACTCGACACGCTCTGCCGTGCGACTGGAGTGTTAGTGAGACATGCATTTGTTATTGGTGCATAATGTGACGATTTTAATGAGTACTTTCAGAGAGCGTGTTTTATCTCATATCATAATCAGCGAGGAAGAAAATGGAAATATTAGTCTTGCTTAACATCTTGAGCTTCTTATATTTCTGATTTTAACCCAGTGACAGGAAAATTTCACGAATTCAAAGACCTACGGGCTAGAATCCATTGTAATATGCATACTCAATCCCCGGCCTTTTGTCCATGCATAGTACAATGGATTCTAGCCTGCAGGTAATTGAATTCGCGAAATTTTCCTGTCACTACAGTTTTGTTTTCTAACGAAATTGTTCGTTATTTAAACAACATTACTTTATAGTTACTTAACAATCTCTTCGGGCAAATAGCTTAAACTTGTATTTCTTATCATTCAAGACATTGCTGATAAACACCTCTTAAATTGCCATAAGAAATAATCACATAATTTTAGTTTCTTTTACGGCTGCTGCAGAAAAATTATGTTCTAGAAACCTTTAATTCAAACAAATTAATTTGTAAAAGTAAAAAAAAACACGCTGTGCAACTCGAAATGTGTCAATTAATTATATGTGCGCTGCATCACATCTTTTAAAACTTAAAATTCGTATCATGCACCAAACCACTTAAGCAATACAGAGAGGATTTCATAAACTGTCCACTCCCCTGAGAATAAAAAATTTAAAATATTCGAGGTGGGTACATTCTCTACCGCGCCACTCCAACGAACACCCTCGGTTAATGTATCGCGCCGTGACTAACAGAAATTCATTCCCATTGTCCGGATACCATTTGCGCGCGCGATATCAACTTCCATTTTTTTTATTTTAAACGCTGTGCTCGCTCCAACAATTTCATCCCCTTCCAAGAGCTGCCTTTCCCAGCCCTTCCACGCGAACTCCTATTGAACCGATGCCACGGGAATTTTTTTCCAACCCCCGAAAAGCCACGGATAAAAAAAATCGCAATAACAACAAAATTTGCCTCGTCACGTCGCTGCAATAAGTGCGCGCGCATCACTGTTCATTTGTTATAAAAGCGCGGTGGCGTCACCACTAGAAAAAAAGGGGAGGGGTTGAGTTGGCGTTCGAGAGATCGAGAGAGAAAGAGATATACAGAGAGAGATAGAGAGAGAGAGAACGAGGAGGTGTGTCCCTTGCCAAGAGAAACCGGGGTGGGAGGTAGACACTATGTGGTGACATGAAGGGGAGAATTAAAAACAGGACGAAAACGATTTAGAACGTTTCAAATTACGCGGTGACATTGTGACGGCGAGGGCAGCTTTTGGGCTAGAAGGGCATATCGGCAGTTCATTGTCGATACGGTTTTTTTCCCCCTCGCGCAGAGTCGTAGAATAATTGCGAGAGCTTAAATCTATCAAAAAAATATTTTGGTGTCACGCAAATTTGTGTTTTTGTACGTGGAAGGTGATTCATTATTCTTCGGTTTTTGTCAAACATGGCACGTCAGGATTAAATTATGCACAGTCAGGAGAGTGCGATAACACCTCCATGCCAGAAGATTTTTCCGTATCATTAGTTATATTCGTATTGTTATGATATTGCCCAGCAAGCCGGACGAATACGTTTAAGCTAATTTTCAGAAAAACCTTCAGCTGTTTACTCGATAATATTTTCTCTTGTTTCGACACCCGAGAGAGAGAAAAAGAGAGAGTGTGTGTGTGTATATATATATAAACACACCACACGAAGGCATATATAGCCTAAGTATGGCAGTGCCAACTATTATAATGTATTAAGTTTAAACAGAGAAAATATGTCATACATTTTTTATTGTAACATAAATATTTAGTAGAAAAAATACGTAACCAATTTTGGCTTTTAATGCGACCGCGTTCTTTGACGTTTTTAAGTAGTTATATTTTATTAGCAAAAACTAGACTAGTATGCTAATTTAGTACAGTTGAATACATTTTAGACGAATACGTTTTAAAGATACCACACACGTTGTAAAAAGCAGACGTGAAGTATCTAAACATGGCTTTTCTAGACTGGTGGCGTTACTTAAAATTATATTAACTGGACGTTAGCAAAACTCATATGCAGTGCTGCATTGAACCTTTTGTCCACATTTTCCCCAGTAAAGTTGCTTGGTGAATGCTCAAAAACAGTTCACCAAAAAGTATGCACAATATTTAAGTGATTTACGCGCGTGGCAATGCGGCAATCGAGGCGTGTGTCTGTGTCACCCTTAACACTTGCTCGCTTCTGTGCCATGTTAAAGCAGTGATACTATTTATAATTGAAAATTTGTATATCATAAAAAAATGAAAACTTCTGACTGCGGCCATAAACATAAAGCAAACTTTCAAACCGAGATCCTTATGTCCACTTTAGAAAAAAATTACAGGAAAGCGAAACAATTAGTACGTTGGGATACAGGTGAATTATCGTTAATTTAACGTCAAGTTATGGTAATTTATATGATATATTATGTAAATATTATATTACTCTCTTTATTAAGGGAAAAAGGAGGGAGTTCAAATCACGATTCTTACCACGGGCGAAGGAATGACTAGATCCGTCCCTGATTTTATTATACAGGACAGTTACCATTTATGTAAACAGTTTTACAGTACATATTTTCTTACTCATAATCGGTGCTGTGAATTTACAAACAATATTTGCATTAACTTAATGTATTTTTGCACGTGAAATGAACATTTTTCGAATGCGTTTGAATAACAAATAATTGCATAAGAAGGATCAATTTGTGTTTACCGGTGGAGAATGGTGACAGAATCCTCCGATGAATTTTTTTTAGGATCTAACGAAATCGTAGGAGCTGGACGACGTGTATTTAAATAGCTCTTCTTCTTGTCATAATTTATCCGTTTCTTGCAATGAAAACTATTCTTAGACTGTATCCTGTAATATGACCGTTGGACACTGTAACTTGACATGAAGAGAAAATGTCCTGCTATGAATATTAATTACATGGCCACACAGTGTCGCTTTGTTAGGAAATACTTTGAACGCATAAATAAAAGCAAAAATACCATATGCCTAATTCCTATGGACGGGAATGCATGCAATGGTTTCACTTCGTGCCTAATGATCATAAAATGATATTAACATATACTTGGTTGCCTTTACCTTGTCGACTCGTTTCATGCAAATACATATTTTATTTTACTAAGTCCCTGATCCATAATTTGTTATAGTTTCACAATAGTTATTTTTTATTCCTGAACGAGAGCAGATATCGAAAAACTTTGCACAGTTTTGTTAAAAATTGTTTTTACTGTGTAGTCGAATTTTTTTTCTAGGCGGAAAATTACATAGATCTTGTTCATTAGTTCATTAATTATATTTTTCCTTAATTACTTATTTATCTGAAAACATTGTGTATTTTGTCTTGGAAAAAATTACTTAAGGCTGTTCACATAGCAAAAGTGAATAATTTTATATTTGTACGACATAGCGTTAGTTTTACAGACACTACTTGTGACTACAGCTTCCCCCTTTGAAACTTTTTTACCTCTGATAGTCTTTCCATAGCGGCACGTCAAAGTCAACATTTGCAAGTTACAGGAACATGCTAACAACAAAAACCAACTGGCTTACTCGAATTACATAATTTACGCTGAAATTAGACAGTATGAGCCGTATGCTAAAGATTTAAAACCACCCAACTAAGTCCATTTATGTACTTTGTCCACTTGTAATTTTTACTATTTAAAAAAAAAATACAAAGGAATTGCATTGTGTGATTTTAAATATTTTAGCACAGACCTGTGCAATATAATTTAAGCGCAAATTATTTCATTCGTTTAAGTCAGTTTGTTTTTGTTATTCCAATGTTCCCGTAACTTGCAAATTTTGACTTTGACCTGCCGTTATGGGAAGAATGTGAGAGCTAAAAAAGTTTCACAAGTGGAAAATGTAGTCAATAGTAACGTCTGTAAGACTAACACAACGTCGAACAAATTTAAAACTACGCATTTTTGCCACGGGAAAACTCTTTACAAAGTATACACTGTGTTTAACAAAACAATGCAACAGTTTTTCGATATCTGATCTAGTTTAGGACCTAAAAATAATTATCGTTTAAAGTTGTATATATTTTGTATTACGGCCTTAAGCCTAATGCACACGGCCATCTTTCTTGAACAAGAAGGTGAACACCTAAATGAGAACAAGAGGGTGTACAACCCCTTGTATATAAGCCTCATGTAGGTACCTTACACACTGTAGTACTTGTGTGTTATATGCTATATGCCAAAAAATGCAAAAATATGAAGACCCCTTTTTTGGGAGAATTTTAAAATTTATTTTATTATTGTCACTAACAAGAATGCGAAATTTGTTATTTTGAATTATAAAATATGTTGGTTACGTACATGATAGAAACAGATAAATAAATTTGCCATGACTGTACAAGGCTTCAGATAAACAATATTAGGATAAATTAACGTACGTAAATGTGCCAAATAAGAACACGAATAAAAGACTTGCAGAAGAACGTGCGTGAATATTTGAACCGCCTTAACGATTCTATCTTGACGTTATTTGCAAACAAGTCGGCCAGCCGCAGATGCAAGTCGCTTTGAACTGGAAGATGTATACCGTGTTCAAAACCTATAACCGTGTGTGCTAGCTATTAGTATTAGTCAAATTGGTTTCTTTTTGTCTGCTTCTAAGTTCTTTAAACGTACATGTTTTTTGTAGATATGTATTTTAATCACGTTCTGTTGTTTCTGAATAGTTTGGTCTATAAATAAACAGACATTAGTTTTTCTGCGGAATTCTCTATGAAATTTTTACCATCTAATAAAAATGTGACCTCTTTTTTATGCAACATTCAACATTGCTTCTGCCAATTCCAGATTGGTCTGAAGCACGTCCCTAGAAGAACAGGTCTGGACACTCGCCTGGAAACTTGACCCCCTTGTTGTTTGGCTGCAGTTCACCAAGTTACCGAGAATGTTGTGTGTCTTTGGCGCTGCAATCAGGGCAGTCGGGCTTAAACTCCGCCCACTTACCTCCCACGTTTTCTAGTGTTTACAGTATAAAGATAAATTATTTATAAATGTTTTGTCAATGTATGAAATACTGTATTCGTTCACAATCCCATATCATGGCTCCAGCAATCTTTATTTATATCATAATGTAAACACTGGGAAAAAGTGGGGGGGGGGGGGAGTTTGAGCCCGATCGCCCTGATAACAGCACCAAAGACACACAGCACTCTCGGTAACTTGGCGAACTGCAGCCAAACAACAAAGGGGTCAAGCAAAACATATTGGTAGACAGGCGAGTGTCTAGACCGTGGTCTGAAGTTATTCAAGTGTTTTCTATAAACAAATATTTGTGGTTCGCGCTGAAGGTGGCCGCTTGCCGAAACCAATGAATGGTGTGCTGACATAAGTTACTCGCATACTATTCGACGAACGTGAGTGAAGTCTGCTTAGAAAAAGCGTCCAGAGAAAGTTACACGTTTTCAATTCCGAGTCCTTAAATTTTTATATGAAACTTAACTTGTATATTTCAAAATATGGTGAAAATAGGTGTTTGTGCGGTTCTTTTTTACGTACGAAAATCTTGGCACAGAATCATTATAAAGGTTAGGCATGTTCAATACAACTTTATCATATAGACAAATTGTCGGAGAAGACTGCATGCCTCGCTCTTTAGTTTTGCAGTGGTATCGAAAACGCAAATTAATACTTATATAAAAAATTCATTCCTGTAGTTTTAAGACATATATAATAGTTTGTATCTGAATTTTCTGTTGCATTACACCAAACATATTTTTAGATTTTTACCCCTGAAATATCACATATTTTGTGGTAAAAATAAACCAAAATGAAGCCAAATAATTATTTCTAGCAAACGGTACAGTATTTAAAAAAACGCACTGGTAAAATTGTGTATCGTAAGACTGTAAACAGTCTCAAATTTTTTCAAAGTATTTTGTTAAAGATGTTCGAGTTATTATCAATTGTTTTAAATAAATGAAATACCGTGACCTTAAGGGGAAGTGTTAGACAATTTTATTGTATTTTCAGTTTTTGAGCCGTAACATTTATTAAAATTGTATTATCAAAATTTTCTCTTCGACAGAGCATACTATGTAGGCCTATTATTGGTAAACTGCTTGACATAAATAGTAATGGAATAATTCATTAATTTGTCGTGCAGAATCATTGCAAGATAATTATATGCTGACATTCAAGAATTCTCTTGCAATGATTCTGCATGAAAAATTAATGAAATATTCACTGTTTATATAAAAATACTTTTAATTTTTTTTTTTTTAAACTTTGTCATCCAATGTACAATTTTTTCTTGATAAAACTAAGAAGCTGTGTTTGGTATTGGTTTAAAAATGAAATGTGTATGAACTGGCTATTGTATTAGGTTAAATTTTTATTAAAACACTTCAAGTTGTATACCGGCTAAACGCTGAACGTTGTAGGACGTAAATAAATTAAATAAAATAAACAAATTAAAATAGGAATATTGGTAGATCACGAAAGAAAATACTAAGCCGGACGGCCCACGACTAGAAATATAGTACCGGTCTAACGTTTAAGACCTCAACGTAAAATAATGAAAACGCTCATAGGACCGAAAGTTTGGCTGCATTATCCGCTGTGATTTTTGTGTCTTCTTACACATATGAGAAAAGAATGCTCACAGTTGCAATGAGAAACTTGTATGAATTATTTAAATATGTTAATGCAACAGCAAAATTACTACATTTTGCGACATAAAAAATGTTGTCTCTCTTATATCACTGAAGTAATAACCCCGAAGAATATTTATTTGGTATAGTAAAATGCGCTTGCTATTTTTATCATACCGAAAAAATTTCAAAGAAATACTGGCAGAAATTATTTACACTTTTATCCGTATGAAAAATGTAACAAAGTCCACTTTTTATCATGATATTCAAAATTATTTCACAGGGAGGTTTTAAATATCTGACCCGTATTGTAATTCGGTAGATGACTCTTCGGAGAAGACGTGAACATCCTGTTGGTCCAGCTGAAATACCGTCATCTAAATAATTTATTTTACTTTTGCAAGGAAAACCCTTGAAAACCCAGTTGTCAAGGAACTTCTTTGTAAAACAACTATTTTTCTTGTAAAATATGAAGTACATGTAACATTACGCGGTATGGTCATGTATTCGTACTTGCAATGGGAAGCTATTAAATTGTAGTGATAATTTTGCTCTCATCATGAGAATTAGCTTGTGTGGGATTTAAAAGGTATTAAATTTTTTTTTTCATGTAATTAATCGACTTGACAGAACTAGCGGACACATCGAAAATTGAACCTATATCCCCCTCCGATGACTGACCACTCACATTGCCACTAAACCAACACTCCTCATGTACTGCTTAATCGTTTATTACTCTTTGTTTACTACGCAGAACGTAATTTATGTTAACATTAATTTACTCCAGCAAAATGTGTAACTCAGACAATAATTGTACGTAACTACTTAATTTCGTACCAACGAGAGATTTTGCTTAATTGCAAAGTATTCAAGACTTATTTCAAGGAAACCCTTAAATATAATAAAAAATAATAATTAATTTGGCAGGTAAATCCGTACAATAATTTCTTTTGTAAATTTTACAAAAAAATTTTAGAGTCCGTAAATGTCAATGCATGTTCGCGAGGTTAGATCAAAACAATAGAACCATTTGAAATGACCTGTACGTAACGGTAGAAAATAATTTAAGCACATTGTACTGTCGTAAATGGAAAGTACATGGAATGCCATTTGCCGAAAAATAACTTTTTTGTAAAAATGTCGTGGAGGTTTTCATCCTAAGAATCGAGAGCGGAGGTTTTTCACTGTACGGCGCAGCATCTCAGGAGCTACCTCGAGTTGATCTTCAGTTTTTAATATTCATATTTTCATGGTTGTTCTCCCACAAACGTTTCCAGCACTGCAGCATAAACCGCATCACTTTTCCAGTGCCCAAGGCAAGATTCTCACTATAAACTGAACCGATTTTATGCTGAATGCCACAAGGTGCTGCCAACTGTACATAACTGACCACTAGGAATTTAAAATTTCCCGTCGTTATGGTACAACCTTTATATAAAACTGCTGTGGCTTCAGACATTACATTTGAGTGCGAGGATATATATATATATATATATATATATATATATATATATATATATATATATATATATATATATATATAAAATTTTTAATGTCTACACTGGTCTGTTTATATTTACGTGTAGTGGAAAGCAAAGAAAACATAACCAAGTCTTAAAGTGCTTACTTTACTGTGTGTGTGAGTGGTGTTCTGCCGAAGGCGGTTTTGAGACACGCTTTGGGGGGTGGAGGGAGGGGAAGCAATGGAAACTAAGACCTCTCCCCCCGAGGACGAATAGGCGAGGTGATTCTGCAGTGGTTTGCCTCTGTCTTCCGCAGTAAGATGATGAGGAGGCAACATACAACACCGAGTCCTGAACCTAGAGAGGCAACTGTAAATATTGACCTCTCCGGCCGAGAATCGAACCTGGGACCCTTATCTTAGCAGTCAATTACACTACTAACCACTGAGCCGGTCGGTTGAACGAACTTTATGTACATATACATAAAAATATAAAATTATGATTTTGCCGCAATTGAACACTCTTAACATGCAGGTCATAAGAGTAGTAGTACTAGTAGTAAGAAGGTAAGTAAGATATCTGTCGAGCGCAAGAGGGGAATAACTACAGTGCAGTGTCGCCACAATATGCACGGAAAATGTCGTCGTACAACATTTTTCACTTACATTTTCTTCTCCAATTTAGTTCAAGAATAGCGTACTGTGCTTATTAGGCACACCCTGGATAACCTGTATATCGTAAACCTACCCTACGCTGTTACACTAAGGCTTTGAACTTCAGTCACATATAGATGTTAAATATTTCAACTGTGATTTTGTACATGGTATATTGGACACTTATTGCCGAAACCACACATGCCTTCTCTGTGTTGATAACCTAAAGAACTCGGTAGGTATATACATCCTAGCTAATTTTGTGACACCCTAAAAGTGGTTTATCACAACAGTAAGGTATTTAACGATACATGGGAAGACTATGGTGAATTAAAGAGTAGAATATTTAAATTATAGAAATGCAAAACTATGACTCCGAATAATTAATTTAAAAAAAAAATCATCATTGCAAGAGGTTGCAGACGTATGAACGGTGGAATTTGCTGAGCTCATAAAAATTATTGAAGAAATGATTGGACCTCAGATAGTATAGAAATACATTGGCACTGACACATAGAAAATTTTTTAAGAAAACAAATTTTGCCTAATTTGTCAAACTCTGTAAATTCTCCATTCTGCGAGTCTGTAAGTCAGCTCAGCTAATGTTGGCCTATGTTAGTTACAACAAGCGTGCTCCAATCACACGAAGAGCTGCCGTGCTGTATCCGGGCGGACCTCGCGAGCTATTGCCGTCTCACACACACGCACACACGCATGAAGCCAACCCCCGCGCATCAGAATGTATATGGAAACATCAAAGAGGCGAGTGATGACGCCAGCCGCAATAATTAGTATGCAAAATTATTATTAGCATATTAATTAAAGAAAATGTAATTAAAATGGCGGCATGCATGTGGATTGGGGGAGGGGGGAGGGAATGGAAAATGGAGGGAGGCTGGAGTATTTGTCGGGACGGGGTTATAGGCGACCTCCTCACCCCATGCCTCTCGTCAGTGTGTATGTGTCGACAGCGACGGGGATGTATTTACCCGGGCAGCTGAGTGAAGGGTGGTTGATGGCTGAAGGGGAAGGGTGGGGTGGAATTGACGCGTTGTAAACAAACAAGCAGTTCACTGAAAATAACGTCCGGTCGCCTCCGTCATCTTCGGCAGACTCCTGGCGTCGCGTTTCGATACTCTCTGATTTCACTGACCAGAGGTTTCAGTACGTTCTTTTACTGTTCGGATTAGGTACATGTCATTTGCCCTAAAGGCGTTTGCCTTAAAATGTATAGCAAATGCCTTTAGGGCAAACGACTTTAGGACAAACGACTTCAGGGCAAACTATATTAGTGCAAACACTTTTAGGGCAAACAACGTTAAGGTAAACGGCTGTAGACATGGATTCAAATTATTTTCTATAGAAGACAAACTTTTAGGGCAAAGATCTATGGGGCAAACGACTTTAGGGCATACAACTTCAGGGCAAATACGTTTAGGGCCAACGACGTTAGGGAAAACGCCTGTAGACTTGGATTCAAGTGATTTTCTAAAGAAGACAAGCTTTTAGGGCATTTGACATAAATAAGGGCAAATGTCTTTAGGGTAAACACCTTTTTTGGATGTAATATATGGAGAAATATCGTTTAGAGCAAACGACTTTCAGGCAAATGACGCACTCCCTTCGGATTCTGTTGATGAGCTTTGATGGTCTCTGAGAAATTTTCACCGTTGACTCCCCGTGCGAGGCTACGTGACTACTGATTCCACTAGAGCTCGGAAGGGCGTGTATAGCCAGTAAAATAATAAATATCGTATGCGGGTACCCGAGGGTCAGAATATTGTACAGTGAGTGCAGATTTTCTGAATGGAAGCTCGTAGGCAATCTACGTACCCTGAAGAATTACATGAAGTGAGTCCCTACGATGGAACAGCGCCGGAATGACTGGGGCGGGAGAAACGGAATATTCCCGAGAAAACCCGCCGGCAAGCGACATCATTCGGCACGATTACCATACATGAAAATCCGGGGACCGACCCCACCGGGAATCGAACCCGGATGGCCTAGACGGAAGGCAAGTGGTCTAACCACTCGACCATCGCACCCCCAACTGTAGTACCAGTTAAAATCGACACTGGTGAAAAATTCAAAACAATTGCCCTCTAAATACTTTTATAAACGATCAAATCATCATGGAGATTAATAATAATGTGATTAATGTACATAAAAATATATCTAGAGAAGGTTTTCCAGACGTACCCAACGAGCGAGGTGGCGCACATTTAGAAGGACCCTGATTCGATACCTTGCTCCACCCGTCCCGATTTAAGTTTTACATGGTTTCCCGACGTCACTTCAGGTGAATGCACGGATGACTCCTTAAGAGGAGCCTTCGCCGGTGTCATATTTCCAATTTTTACGTTTGGGAACAGTGTAGCGATAAGAGCCAGTGTATCACGCTGACGAGAAGCATATCGCCGCTATTCGCAGCGCGCGATTTTCGTTGTAGTCTATTCCCTACGGGACTTTAAGCTGTGACCACAATATTTATTTCTTTGAATAATATGAAGTTAAAAAGAACGCATGCCTCTCGCTTTGCACTTTACGAATTCAGGTAATATTTCCTGAGTTACAGGAGCCTAAAAAACCCTGCTTTAGACAATAATTGCCAGTTGAAACATCACATCACTGGCCCTGATGCAGATCTGCATGTAAGGAATTGAAACTAAATTGTGCAAAAATATTTCGCCCCAAAATCGTAACGCTGCCTATAGATTTCTTTTTGTGTACATCATCGTAATTACATTTGTCATAAATTGACAAATTGGTCAGTTTCAGTGTCCTGCATGATAAATTTCAAAGTCGTAATTTGATGAAAATAAATGGCATCTGGGTAGCGATTTTTTTTCCTCATTTTTTGGCTTGATGTGTCACGATGGAGTGAACAGACCTTAACAAACCGGCCCGTCTGAACAAGCCATCGCACTAGGCTAAATTATTTTTAGTGAAATCGCTGAATGACCTTTCATGCAAAGCCATTTGAAAGTAAGTGTTCTCAGTAGTACCTTACAAACGTAGCCGTTAAAAATTACATTGAAATTAAATATGATATGTTAGGTGAATATTAGCGTATTATTAAGAGAAACATAATTGCAACTTTAAGAACGTAATACTTTTAATAAATTACGGATCTGCGTTTGCAAATTAAATTCGTATTCAGGCATGAGTTTTCCTTTATTTACATGTTTACCACTAGCAATTGTTTCGAATTTCTTTTGTCACTGACAGAGATTAAATTATTACCGATTACTAGAGACGCGGAAATTTCCCGAATTCAGTTGAGGAGACGTTGGAATTCAAACTCCTGTACAAATTAACAGCTTTCGCGACTGGGTCACCGTTAATAAACTCTTCTTTGAGGCCTGTCAAACAATAGCAGATGTGCAGGGAAAAACACACTGACATCCGCGCTGTCTGGTCAGACTTGCTACTGGCCACTCACTGGAGCAGCAGCTAATGAACTAGCAGCTGAGGACATACAGTACTGTGCAGTCCATCCGGCAGGCTGTTGAACCCGCGATTACTGATGCTTAGAGATGGGGAAATTTCGCGAATTCAAAGACCTGCGTGTTAGAATCAAATATCCTATTCATCCTCAAACCCCGACCATTTGTCCACTAGTTGATACTCAGTGGAACAGCAGGCAATTAACGAATAGACAGGACTTGAGTATGCGAAGGATATTTGATTCTAACATGCACGTAATTAAATTCGCGAAATTTGACCATCTGTACGGATGTGGTTCCCTAATTGTTGACGAGCATCGACAGACAAACAATAAAATCAGTGCTAATCGGCAGTATCATAATGCGGCGTAGATTGTAAGTGATGCTCGAAATCGATGAAACTCTAAGGGCCGTATCCATAGACCTCTTTCGAATGACAACCAACTGCTCACCAATGCTTTCTCTATGGGGATAGCAGTTGGTTCTCATTCGGAAGAGGTTTATGATATCGGCCCTAAGGGTGCATTTGACCGGCGTATGTATTACAAGTATCACCTCTACGAGGAAGCAATTCATAGAGACCGCAAGTTATCACGAAACATTTTTTGAACCACTTTGTTTCCTTACGTACATACGTACTGTACTTACCAGCAGCTCTGATTCATGATCAGTGATTGTCTGTTTTTAACTCTCAGAGTCTTGGGGATCAACCCGCAAATTACAGGCATATGGGTTTGCAGTAACCTGGTTCTGTTCGGCACAGTCAAGAATACACACGTCCCTGCACAAACCATACTTACAATTTGAGATGAAGGTGTGTACGTAAGGCACTAAAACAGAGAAATTTTTTTGCGGTAAATTCACGCCGTGTTCAAACTGGCACAAAATGGTTACGTGACTCGATTTTGTGCTCGAAATCTGTGACGCATGTTGGTGTATAGTGTTTTGCTATTTTTAAGCTACTGACGGTTACTAATTACCAATTAAAACGCAAAACTCTTCACCATACTGCAACAAGTATAAAAACAGATAACCTATGCTTTTATTTTTAAATTATCGTAAATTTAATAGAACTGTTTGTAAACTTCTTTCGAATTATTTGTTAAGATTCGAAAATTAGGCCTACCATATTTTTTTTGTTTTATGACTAATATACAGTCACGACGCGCAGCATATAAATAAAAGCACTCTCCATCTTAGATACTGGGACACTAGGCAGCAGGACAAGCTATCAATAACCGACAGTCGAGGTGCTCCAATTGGAAGCATACCAAAAACAAATCTCAGAACCACAAATGCCGTCTGGAAAGTGAGTTGGAACACGACCTTAGCCTCTAGCCATTCAACAGGCGTGCAGTAGTTTATTATTATTCTTCATTATGAGACTCTATGCTGTGACAATATGATTTTATCTGTGAGAAACACTGCGTAGTGTCCAGTGCATATTTCTACCTACGAGTATTTTGAATCCGGTTTGTGTTTTCCTGGGTTCAACAGTCTGAGAAAGTAGTTGTTAGTCAATTTAAGAGCCCCGTAAAACATGTTTCTAACAACTGTGCTGAATTTGTTAAACCTACGTGGACATGTTTGAAGTGTGAGTTCATTTCGTAGATATGCAAATGAAATGCGCGGTAAGAAAGACGTCAGCTGAGTCATCTGTTATTATTGACTTAATATGATTTCTGGCTGGTCGGTTTAAGTTTCCTTTACTCAGTTTATTGTTTTACAAATCTTCAAATGCACATAGGCGACTTTGTTTCGTGAGACGATGCACACGGAATACGAGTATATTTATGAATCTAGTATTTATTTTAACTCTTTCTATGCATACAATTTATCACTAGATCGAAATATGTTAAACTACGAAAAAAAATCCGCATGTTCTAATCCATCAAAAATTTAACTCAATAGGTAACAGTAAAAATTAAACAAATTACGGTACATTGTAACAGGATTCTTGTTGGTGAGGAAACACAGATGTTGTCACGCATTCCCGAAATTTTTTTATCAGGTACCGCAATATTTTAATTTTGGTATCAGGTACCACAATATTTTCATTGTCTTATCAGGTAACACAATATTTTCATTTTGTTATCAGGTACCACAATATTTTCATTTTGTTATCAGCTAACACAATATTTTCATTTTGTTATCAGGTAGGCCTAACACAATATTTTTATTTTGTTATCAGGTAACAATATATTTTCATTTTGTTATCAGGTAACACAATATTTTCATTTTGTTATCAGGTAACACAATATTTTCATTGTGTTACTCCAGCACCTCTGTTAATGCCTGTTTCACGAACGAGTGTACTATTATAACAGAGTGACATGCCTAGTATGTATTTACGGGATAAATGTTTTACAGAAACTAATTTAGGATTCTGCTGTCAGCGAAATAAACGTACTACACACTAACAGAAAGTGGTACATTGATTTGCGCTACAGTTCAGGAGTTATACGAGAAATCGCGTCGACAGTAAGGAAGGTAGGCAAAGAAAGCTTCAAGCTGTACCAAACAATAGCTGTGTGCGTAGCAATGATTTTTTCTTCGATTCTTCAATCAATTTTAGGTGCCGCCTTCTCTGCCACTGTACAGCGTTTTCCCCCACTCGCGAAGTATGTGTATGTATGAATGTGAAACTATATATAAACCCACACCCACCCACACACACATATGTATATGTGTGTGTATATATATACATACATACATACATACATACATACATATATACACACGAGGATATTTCTTAAATAAATATTACAAATTTTGGGAGGTAATTCCGTTTTAACAATGATGTTTATTTGCCCAATGAATTCTTGGCCTAGCACAACTCTGAAAGGATAAATTCACCTTTAAATAGACCTATCAAAATTTAAATTATATTTTGGCAAAATATCGGAAACGACGTTGAGTTAAATTACGATTCTTTGCACAATAATTAGTGTTACTGAGATCTTTAAACTATCCAGAAACCGCTCTTTATAACATTATACTTCTTGAAAATAACGTGGTAATCACCCTCTTTCTGACTAGAACGTTCGTGGTGTTGGGTGTTTTGAACATTTTATGTTGCTTTTCTGAGCAGTACATCCTAAGTAATAAAAAAGGTCATCAGTTTCAAGTCGCAAGAATGCATAGTTTATAACTAAAAAAATCATTCATATAGTCAGTGGTTGCAGTACACTGCATGTGGATTGAGCAGCAGAACCTGTACCACGACATTATAGCATCATTGTCACCTGAACTTCGGTTGCTTTCTTACAGAAATTAACATCTGAAATATTCCAAAGATGAAGGCGTGATCTAGGCGTTTTTGTGTACGGAGTTGCATGAAAGTACGTTTGTTTGTTAAAAATTGTTGAATTGATGCAAAGAACTGTAGCTCAGGACGCATTTTTGTAGAGTGCAAAATTCATTTACACACTGTAAAAATTCTTCTCCGTCTATTTACGGAATTTCCGGTAACAATTTCTCCGGATACCTCCCT
Organism: Medauroidea extradentata; assembly: GCA_003012365.1. Classification (NCBI taxonomy): domain Eukaryota; kingdom Metazoa; phylum Arthropoda; class Insecta; order Phasmatodea; family Phasmatidae; genus Medauroidea; species Medauroidea extradentata. The sequence continues at coordinate 110,431 of PNEQ01067273.1, read as the reverse complement.
GAATTCACGGAAACGTAGTTCCTAATCCAACAGAAGTTTCCATAAAACTGTTTCATCACACGGAACTGAGCCATATTTACATGTCTATAATGCTACTATTTCATTTCTACAGATTTTCAGATTTGCCGGTGACGCTATTTAAATATATCCGTAATATTTACATCTGTCTAACCCACAAATTTACTATTTATTCCGTGCAAGTGTCCGCAGATTCATGGACATATTACGTATGGTTCCGTTGTATATATTTACTATAGACATTTCCGTATTTTACTTTTATGGACACTATGTCCGTTTATTAGCGGTACATTTCCGTTAAAATGTATAACGGTGTACATGAGAGCATTTCAAGTGGTACCGAATGCCAGTGGAATATTTAGTATGTTACTAAGGAGTACTAAACAACATAGGTGCTAAAAACTCTCACAAACATAAGGACATAAGGTGGCACTGTAAAAAATAAGTGCTGGTAAAAAAAGTCTCTAGAAGTGTCCGTTAATTTACGGAAGGCAACTAGCTCCACTGCTAGAAACTCGCACATTTATGTGACTCCTTTAGGATGCAGGCACAATAATGCTTTCGGTAATTTATTTAGTTTCTTCTCGCAGTTCTACGAATGTTAAATTAATCAAACATAATTATGTATAACTGTGTTACAAAATTATGTTTCCTTTAATGAAACAGACGTTTCCGTAAAATTTCCCTAAATTCACGGACATTTTTAACAGTGCAATTGTTCTGTGTGTGCTTCCATTGCGGGTTTTCAGCAGTATTTGCCTACATGCTAGGTATCATATTGTTTGCACAGAAACATTAGAGTGTAATTTATTGTAGATTGTGCATTCTAGCGACTTGAAACAGAGGATATTATTCTGTTACTTAGGATTTACTGCTAAGAAAGGCAACATGAAATATTTAAAACATACAACGGTACAAACGTTCCGGTCAGAAAGAGGGTGACCACAGTTGTTATTTTTAAGAAGTACAGAGTTGTAAAGATCTGTTTCTGGATGGGTTAAAGATATCAATAACATTTATTTTCGTGCACATTGTTGTAACTTAACCGTACGTAGTTTTCGATATTTTTATAAAATACAAATTTAAAATTTTCAAGGGCGAATTTCTCCGTACAGAATTGCGCTAGACAAATAATTCATTTTATAACTGTTCATCATTTTTTATTAGGGATTACTAGGGCCACGATTTTGTCGCGAAAAGATTTTTGCCCCACTTTGTTTCAGTGTCTCTCGTGCACATCGGCAGCTTTGATTCACGGTTATTGGCAGTGTGTCTTTGTTCAGACACGTTTCTCATTTGACTGCACCAATCAGAATAAGATTATTGTGACTCCTTACGTCTGTAATTTTCCAAGGCAAGTGAGAGTAAAATCATCCAATTACGGGCGATGTAGCAGACCTGTAGACGTGCACATGACGCATTGAAACCAAATGTTGCAAAAATCTTTTCGTCATAAAATCGTGGCTCTAGGGATTACCAATCACCTTCCAAATTATATATATATGTGTATAGAGAGAGAGAGAGAGAGAGAGAGAGAGAGAGAGAGAGAGAGAGAGAGAGAGAGAAATGTTCCTGAACCCTGTGTGTCTACCTGATGACGGGAACAGATTCCAGTTCCCGAAACGTCGTTCATACTGACTGTTTGGAAAACTACTGTGTTTTATTTCGTCTCATCGTTTGTGTTGTTTGTTGTTTTTTCTGTTTGTGTCCGACATCTTTGTGTTTTGTTTAGTCTCATCGTTGTGTCGTTTGCTGTAATTCTGTTT